>SNQJ01S0071609.1:4289-42279 GCA_010110895.2 Picea sitchensis | reverse complement strand
GTCTTCCGGATGGACAACAATCTGGTTGTATCCGGAAAACCCATCAATAAAAGACATCACCTTTGATCCCGACACCTTTTGTAGAATATGCTCCATTTTGGGCAGCGGGTAGTTGTCCTTCCTATAGCACTTATTCAAATTTCTGAAGTCTACGCAGAGTCTGATCTCCCCATTCTTCTTCCTAATCGGCACAAGATTCACAATCCATTCTGAATACCTGAGAGGAATGATAATGCGGGCATCCAACAGTTTCTTAATTTCCCTTTCCATTATAGGCAACAACAAAGGGTTGAAGGATCTAAGCTTCTACTTGAATGGTTTGGTGTCTTTATTCAAAGGAATCTTATGCTGAATCACTTCTGTATCAAAAGTCTTCAAATCATCATACTTCCAAGCAAAGATGTCTTCAAATTCCTTTAGCAATTCTCCATAATCAACCCTTTGTTTTTCAGTCAAATGTGAGGCTAAGTTAACATGTTTAGGATCTTGCTCACTTGCCACATTATAATGCAAAACATCTGAGTCTTTTTCCCCACTTTGTAATTTGACAACCACATCATTGTTATCGAACAACCTTTCCAACGGGACCAAACCTTTAGGAATTCTGTTGGTGGACAACTGAACTATTTCATGCACTGCGATTTTGCTTTTAAACTTTGGCTCCTCAACTTCATGATCATGTTCGTTCTCCTGATCAATCTGCAGATCTGCAAACTCATCTATCACTGCAAGGAATCTAGTGAGTTCAACATCGTCTTCAAAGACCTTCCAAAATTTCACATTATCAGGGAGAGAGGGCCTATATT
The DNA here is from genome assembly GCA_010110895.2 of Picea sitchensis. Taxonomy (NCBI): domain Eukaryota; kingdom Viridiplantae; phylum Streptophyta; class Pinopsida; order Pinales; family Pinaceae; genus Picea; species Picea sitchensis. The sequence goes on along the minus strand of SNQJ01S0071609.1, from coordinate 41,473 downwards.
TAACTTGAATTTCGTAAGTTAATTTATGAGGCAGAGGGGGTATGAATGCACAAGCGGACACAACCAATGAATCAACCAATTCATTCATTGCTCTAGGTACATACGTGATTTTAAAATATGCAAAATCATGAATTGCTTTCAACACTTCATCTCTGTAGGCCTTCAGCCTGGCATGCTTTGCTTGAAAGGACTTATTCACTTGCTAGATTATCAAATCTGCATCTCCAAACACCTGCAATTTTTTAATGTTTCTCTCTTTGGCTGCATTCAGCCCCAAAAGTAGTGCCTCATACTCAGCAATGTTATTAGTCACTTTAAAATAAAGTTTAAAGGACACATGAGAAGTTTTCTTAGAGGGAGAAATGAATACCACTCCTGCTCCAACTGACTCCCTAGTGCAAGCACCGTCAAAGAACATGGTCCAGAGATCATCTTCTTGGGTTTTTGTGGGCTGAACTGTGATCTGATCTGTAGGCTTTCTGAGCAGCAATGTATCAAGCAGTGAATCATCAATTTGCAAAATACAAGATCCCATACCTGTGTCGACCGAATAGATAGGATGATTGGATGTATTTTTCTCGTCACTGATTACATATGTCAACTGAGATTCCCTGTAAAGCCTTATGTTCACCCCTCCGAAAACAGGGATAGTAGCGTAGGAGAGATCCATTTGAAGAGTTCCACCTAGTCTCTTCATCCACGATCTTGATAGTAGACATCCAAATTTAGGGGGTATGTCAGCCACCACTATATCCATCACCATTGTCTTCATTGATGCTTGGGTCAAGGTTACAGCCAAATCCTTAATCATACCAAGACATTTTACTTTTCGAGAATCAAAGGAGAAAAGGTCATGATAAGACTTGGTGATCTCCAGCCCAAGCTCATCCCTGACAACCTTTGGCATCAAATTGTGCGAAGCACTGGAGTCCAACAAACAATTATGCAGTGTTTTATCATGAATATTTAAAGAGATGTAAAAGGGAGGACAACTATCATCTCTATCTTCTATCATTTGGCCTAGAGTGATGGTTGGCTTATCATCATAAATGTTGAGGATATCAGCAGAAAGAGATACAGATTGGGGATCTAGAGTTTTGAGGATATCCCTTTTAAACATTTCATTTTTCATTAGCTCAACTAGAGGAATAGGAATCTTAATCTTTTGTATTCAACCTCAAAATTAAAAGAATATGGAACCTTATCAACAGCTTTATCAGAAACCTTTATCTGATTTGAAGGGGCTTCCTGATTTCTTTGTTGTTCGACAGGAGGTTGACTTTCTGGAGTTTGATGGTTGACAGGGGCAACAATCTTCTTGGGAGGAGCTGATGCTTTCACCTTTGAAGGATTTGCTTGCTGATCTTCTGATGTCTGATCCTTTTTCTTAACAGGGGCAACAGTCTTTTCAGGAGAGGCTGGTGCGTCTTGTTGAGCAACATTAGATTTGGATCGAAGATTATATCTATTTTTATCTTCTGTTGTGAAAATGCCATCACCAAGAAGATCATCTTCTATCTGTTCAATCATCAATGATTCTTCATAGTCATGTTGTGTTAGATAAGATTTCCCTGTCTCTTCTCCAACACAATGAATGTCACCTTATCCCTCTTCTTGATCTTCATCATTGTCTTCGTCCATCACAACATTTTGAAGAGGGACCTTTATCCTCTGATCTTCATTATAATTATTTTCTCTTTGCAGGATCTGAGTTGGCTGATTATTCCTTCTGAAGTTATTTGGATTTTGATTCGGATTTCTGCCTGCAGAGTCATAAGTGCTTCTCCCCTTCACAGGCTGTTTATTTTCGATCTTGAGCTTAGATATCTCAGAGGTTAGAGACTCTAGCATCTTGGCCATTTTATCAAGTTTTGGATCAGCATTTGATGAAGATGAGGCCTCATTCTTTGGTCTTCTCCTTTCAGAATCTCCTTTCCGCTTCTGAGAGGCCAGGATATTAGATTCCACCTCAAGGGAAACATCTTACATGAGAGATAATGTTGGTGACCTCCTTTCTCTCAACATCAAACATAAGTCTGAATCAAAAGCATATGAGTATGTGATCTTGGCAGAAGCATCTGACGGTTTTATCTCAGCTGGTATTTTGCCATACATCCGTTTAAATCTCTTGGTGAAATTAGAGACTGATTCACTACTTTGTTGCCGAATTCTGTGATGTAGTAGACAAAATCTCTTCTGTCACCCCAATGTTTCAGAAATGTCTCATCCAATTGCTCGATTACGACAATGGAACTAGCAGGGAGTTCTTTGAACCATTTCCTAGCATGGCCATCTAGGATTTGGAAAAAGACTCATGTCCAAACATATTCTTGTTCAATATTAAGGTTCTCTGCATAACTGTAAAAATCCTCAATATGTTCTTCAGCAGACACATCGCCTTCGCCTGTGAATTTAGGCATATATTTCTGATAATCTCCTGTTGGCATGGCTGCTACTGGGTTCAGAAATATGAGTGGTGCATACCTAGTAGCTAGGATTTGTTGCATCTTAGTCAAAGGAGGTGGTGCATCCATGACTATCAGAGGTGGGGAAAATGATAGTTTCTTATTCAAGTCTTCAACACTGGAGGAATGCAAATGAGGTGAATATTCTAAAGGGAAAGAGGTCTGATAAGAGGCTCTATAAAAATTTGCAATCTGCCCAACTAAATTTCCTTCACCCTTAGCAGATAGCTCTTGAAGGAGATGTTCAACAACAAGGAGGCTAGTATAAATGTTCAAGTGATATTCTTGTTGCTGAGAGTGGAAAGACTCAAGGGAAGAAGAACTGTGGCTTCTTTCTAAAGTCTTAGATGTTTTTTCAATCAAATTATAGTCTGTCAATTTATCATCACTAGGATTTTTCTGTTGATAAAAAAGAGTTTGTTCTTCTACAGTATTTACAACTGTTTTTTCATCAGTGTTCTCTGAAAAGAACTCAAATTTTTCTGTAGTAGATTTTCCAGAACTGAAAAGAGGATTACCTTTTGTATTTGAAGTTTGAACTTGAATCGTCTTTCCCTTCCTGAGAATTGATTCTGGATTGGACACTGGTGTGATCGGTGATTCTTGAGGATTCGCCCTAGTACTGATCCTATTAGGAGCTAGGATGAACTTGTGGAGTCACCAGATAGATGATTACAACAAACTGAAAGTGTCTAATCTTTGTCTATCATCAAATATCATCTCTGTGTCATATCCCAGGAAAGCAGAGCTTGAATTCCGTCTCCCCGGCAACGGCGCCAATTTGTTATCACTCCAAGAAACTCCTTAGGGTTGTATACTAAGGATGCTTGGTAACTTAGAAATAATGGTTTTATGTGTTTGGGACAATGCGGTCTTTAATGATTTATGTAAGAAACAACTTATCACACATCTAAAGATACAGTGCTTTCAGGAAACAATAATCAGATCCAATAATTGAAAAAGAGGATGGAGAACACTATTCTTGATTTGCCAATACAAGGGAATGTAGGGCTTAATACAAGATAGAGGGAAATCATTTAATTTCAAGTCTATGAGTTCAATAAAGAGATAACAGTCTTTATGAACTAAAATAAACTGAAAGCAAAGTACAGAAAATGAAAGATGGACAATTATGATATTGCAAACGAAAGGAAACTGAACTTTATTTCTGCAAAAAGAGTCTATACAGTGGCATACAATATCTCCCAGTTTGAACCCTTATCTCATATAAAAAATAGTCATTTATAGCCTCTTACAATCAGTTTTACAGATCCTAAAAACATGGATCTGTATTTAATAAAAGTAATTCAAATCTAACTAAACAACTTTGAAAATAAATACTAAACAACTAAACTTAGCACTCGAATTGTCTTTTATCTCAAAAATTTGCCATCTGCATCCTTCAGCTCTTGGAATCTTTGATGTGATACAATGTGGGAAAACACCTGTCTTGACAATTTGATTTCTCCAATGTTCATGATCCATATTTGAGGAAGTTTGTTTTACATGTGGTTTCCAAAATTCTCTCGAACCTTTGATGCTGAGTCCTTTACATGCGATCTGATAGTTCGTTGATACTCTGGAACTCCTTTATAACCTTTGAGAAATGACCTGTTCTGTTCTTGGCTTCAAAAATTGCTTTTCCAGCTTTCAACAACTAACTCGTTTAATATTCCGCTTGTTAGCTGGTGAAAGCGTTGCCTTTCACCAGCTAACGGGTCATAAAATATCACTTTGCGTTGGTGAAAGCCCTGACTGCGCCCAAAACGAGTTTTCACCTTCAAAATTTTGATTCCATCAAAACTCAGCGTGTCTCCGATTTCTCACCTTGCATATTAACAACGACTTGAGCAAGTACCTTCAGATCTGGATGGGATTTTTGTCTTTGTTTTTGTTTCAATCTTCTTATCTGTCTTTTAAGGCATTTGGCAAGCCACCATAGACTATTGTAATATTTGGTGAGTTTTTGCTTTCTTTTCTTCTCTTTAACACTTTCCCGAGCCAATCTCTCAAACGCAACATTGGTTTTATCGAAGTTATCAGACAACTTCTCATACCTTTCTTTGATTACCCATTCCAAAACCTCTTGCTAGGCAATTACCTCTTTCAAATGCTTGATTTTCCGAGACTTCTTTGACTTGGAGCTTTTTGATGTTTCTCCTTCCTCTGTATGAGTGAAGGTCTCATAGTTTTGTGCACACTCAGTTGATTGCTCAGGACTCTTGGTGACAGGGCATTGATCTTGTTTCTCTGATTCTGAATCTGTATAGGGTAAGATTAATATATTGGTTCTCTTCTCTGTAGGCTGCTCTGTGGGCTATTCTGTAGTGGTCTCAAAGCTTAATATTTTCTTTGACCTATGGGGCTTTACTCAAGAAATTATGTCTTATGGAGGTCCTGGAAGGGTCCTCCTCTTCCTTGAACTACTTTGAGGAGTCAATTGTTTCTTTGAAACTTTCCTTTGTTCATTTGCAGGCTGAGTCTGTGTTTCAAAACCCTCCCAGAATAGAAAATGCTCCCAGCTCCTTCCCTGCTATTTTAATTCCTCCAGAATGATCAATTTAATGAGGCCGAAGTGGCACAGAGTATTCTTCATGCTCAAGGGTTGAGCCCTGATCTTCTTGAAAACCTTAGTTAAACTCTTATGTAGGTAAAAAGGTAAATTTAGAAGAGTCTTGCCTGTGAAATGGTCCATGAGTTTGAAGTGATACATCATGAGTTTGTCATACCTGCCCTCCGAGGTAATGTAGAGTTGGATGCCCTTAAACAACTCCTGCCATTCCTCCTCTAGATAAGAAACCGACATACTCTTTTTCCATGCGTTGTGCATGAACTCTTCTTTCAAATAAGCTTTGAAATTCAAATTTTTAGGGGCAGTGGTTTGAACCAACTCTGGCCTGTTCTTGGTAGGCTAGTTGCTGCAGCAATAGAAACTTCATCTACTATGATTTCCAAGGACCCAACACGAGCCTTATTCCCATCGAAAGTTTTGGCAAAAGCTTCTGCTGTAGACTGGTGGCAACCATTTTGCAACCTCTCAACGAATTCAATGCATCCTGCGTTTGAAAAATGTTTCTGGACTTCGGGATGTGTCTGTAAAAAAGATAGGATGTCCAGCTCTTTCCTGAGTAGAGAACCACTGCGTCTCCTCGCCATTCTGTAGCTTGAAAACCCCAACAATTTTGTATATCAACCTCTGCAACTGCTGTTCGAGCCGAGATTTTGCGCTGTTGAAAGCACTCGGGAGTTGGCTCTGTTTTGAAACATTTGAAACTTTAACAAACCTTCGTGAACAATGTGTGATATGGAAGAAATGATCTGATTTGATGTTGTTAGCCCGACAGTACAGCCTCTGTACCTGAGTTGTTGGATTCGAAATTACCATTTGCGACGCCATGAGTGTGAATCATGCATCACTGAACAAGATCCGTATCGTAATCCTATTTTGAAGTGCAAAACTGAATCTCCATCATTACCCACTTTCATCAACGCATGATTTGGATTTGCATGACGTGGGATGATCGTATCATCATTAGATTTTAGAAACGTGGATAACACGCACGTGATTCCCACTTTCTCCAGCCAACGGCCCGTGGAAAACGCCCCTTAGCTGTTGATACTTACCGCTTTCACCAGCGCATGATCCTGTGGAAAACCCCCTTTAGCTGTTGAAAGTCTTCACTTTCACCAGCGCACGATCCTGAAGAACTGCTCCGTAGCTGTGGAAAGTCTTCACTTTCACCAACGCACGACCCGCGACAATGCTTCTTTGGATATTTTGGAATTGAACACTTTCACCAGCGCACAGACCTATGAGAGATGCTCCTTAGCTGTTGAAAGTCACCACTTTCACCAGCTAACGCTCATTTTTAAGACACACGTTAGCTGTTGAAAGTGAATTATGAAAATTTTGAAAAGAAGACTTTTATGGGTCATCTTATTTTCTAAGACAAAAACCAAAACCTATGTTTTGCAGCTAGAAAAACTCAAAAATGAATTGAGGAAACTACCAATAACCATGCTATCCACCACAAAACTCGACCAAAAGGACGGTTTCATTTTGGGAGCTAACACCATGCAAAAAAACCGCGCATGCAAAAGAAATGCTCATGTAATGCAATTCCAAGGTTTTTTCGGTACATGAAACTCTCTCATTTACCTTGTCGTTCCAGATACTCTGTTGCTCTGATAAGTCCTTAGTCTTTGGATTTGATGGATCCCAAAATTGAAATGCCTTGCTACCAATCGACAAAGTTGACACGAACTGTGTCATTGGACGTCGGGAGATTTGACACCAAGAATGCAGATGGGCATCGATAGAGTTGTCACGAACTATGTCAATGGATGTCGGGAGAGTTGACACCAAGCATGTCGATGGATGTTGATAGAGTTGATACGAAGTATACTGATAGACTTGACATGAATTATGCCGATAGAATTCGACAGAGTTGACATGAACTGTATCGATGGAAGTCAAGAGAGTTGACACCAAGTATCCCGATGGGATGGGTTCTCATATAGCGAAATAAAATGAACAGGGATTGTGTGCTCACCTGCAAGAAGCAAGATTCCATCCACGCGACAGAAGAAAAACAAGTTGGCTCTGTATATAGGAGTTCCTTAATTATGAAATATATAGTGACGATATTCATACATGGGAATACAAGGAAAGGTGGAGATGAAACAAAATATGAATATATTTCCAAATTTCATTCTCAATAATCTTGTATGGATGGAACGACAACAGTATCAAGACATAATTTTATTAATTACAAAAAAATATATAGTGGGTATCAAGATAGGATTTCATTAATTATGAACTACCAGGAAAACAACCTAAATCCAAAAGTGTTAAGTGTTTGTTTACTAGCTTGAAAATTTATGAGTGTTGTTCTACATTCCTTGGATTGGACGACATGCCGGAAATAACAAAAAAAAAGAGAAATAGTAGATTAATATAAGAGAGGTGTGCAAGAAAGTACAAAACAATGGTCTCAATTAGTTGCAAAATACCTAGAAGCTTTGTCAAGTTTCATCGGAAGGGCCAGAGCAACGTTTCATCATATCACAACTGATTGGATCTGAATGAATCCAAATGTGGTTAGTTGAATGACATTTTAGGTTTTTGTGTCCCTTATTGATTGTGATGGCTGTAAAGCATGGAGATGCAAAGAATGAAAACAAAACAATTTATTAGCGAGTACAGTAATGGGTCAATTTATTAAACAATTAACGAGTACATTAATGGGTCAATTTCTTAAACAATTTGACTATAATGGGCCAATTTATTAAACTAGCAGAGTTGACAAGGGCACTATTACGATATATGTATGATAAAAATTAAATTGCAGAATATCTATTTTCATTTAAGAAACTGTCAGTTTATGTGCCTCTAGAGTTATGTGGCAAATTCTGAATATGTATGACAAAAATTAAATTGCAAAATATTTATTCACATTTAAGAAATTGATAGTTTTTGTACCTTTCTAGAGCTATATGGCAAATTATGAAAAACATATATTTTTTTTTAAATTTTTTTTTTAATTTTAATTTCTGAAAATTGACCTTCAAACCAAATAAAATTAGTCGTATCAATCCTTTTACCCAATCATAAAATTGAAATATAGTATTTTTGAAAATTTGAAAATTATTTTTTGATTTCCAAATATTTAGTTTAATATATATTTATTTGATAACCATTGAAAAAATTTAACAAAAAATTTGTATCAAAAGAAAACTTATTGAAAGTCAAAGTAATTTGAATCCATAACAATTACAATACTTTATGCCACATGCAGGTATAATAATAGATACTTGTGCCAGCTGATGATAACCTAAGATGGACATTCCTAGACCCATAATGAATCCCTCTAGTCATCCTTCACTCTCCATCTTCTTCGTATGTTGGGGCTTTAGAAATTCCATGAATTAGACCTCCATGTTGAATAACTATTGATCTTTCACAAGTAGAAGCAAGGAGATATTAAAATTTAACGTGTGCGTGGATTGATTGTAATGTTCCCATTTTTGGATTCCCCTGCTTTGCAGTTAGAGGCAACCTTATGAGTTTATGTCAACTTGACCGTAGGAGTAAAATGTGGATAACAATGATCTCGGGAAATTTGGAGGAGTTATATGGGGCTCAGGCTTGCCCATTCACCATCTTTCATCATCAGGATCATTTCTGCACAATTCGCTCTTAGTTTCGTGGCATTCCGATGATTTCCATATTTTTGGGTTATTATTGAGCATATTTTAATTAACTACACTTAAGGTACTATTTGGAGATTGTTTCTTTGAGAAATACCTTAGTGTAATAACTCATTGGAACCGAGGAGAAAATATCTACATGATAGGATGATGAAAAGTGACTTTTAGTGACTGGAGAAGTCATAAAGATGAATTAATCACTTTTTGGAGTAAAAAGGTTCAATAAATTAATTAAGTGATTTAATGAGAAAATATTAAATATAAATTAAAAGTCACTTAAGGGGAAAAAGGTAAAAATGGGTATAAAAGAGAGTTAGGGACTCATATTCTCTGATGATGTTGATCATCATTTCACTTGTGTCTTTGAGCTCTAGCAACTTGAGCGTTTTGAGTGAACAAACCCTAGATACCAGTAAGGAGGTGAAATATTAATTTGTTCTTGATCCAAGCTTGGCCAAGGTGGTGAAAGATTCCACCCTCACCATTCTATCCAGTTCAGAATCATTCCAACCATCATTTGTGAAGGAGGGTGCATCCTTGGAGGGTTTCTGCACAAAAAGGTTGCACTTTCTAAGGGAAAGAGGTTCGATTTGGGTTTATGGAGTTAGATCTAGTGGAGATATTGTTCCAGGAACATTTTCCATCCATGGGGCTACTCTTCTTGACATTATTGTGGGTTTTCATGCTTCATATTTATTTATTTACATAGTTGGTCGAATTTACTGAAGCAGGGTGCATTTGTGATGAGAGATCTGGTGTTTTGGGGTCAGTTTTATCATCTGCAACCAATGAAACTTATAATAGGAGCTAGCCATCATATCTCCTACATATAAATAGTCATTTCATGAAGTTTGGAGGCTAGAACCAAGCCATGCAAATCACTAGGATGCGCTATAGCCAATAAGGGCGCAACTCAGCTAGGAAATTCAATAGTTGGAGGAAGTAAACAAGTTTGATTTTGTATATCTTTTGCATGAAACTATTGGAGGCTCAAGGAAGCCTAGATATCTTCTCTCTATTGTATCTTGGAGGTGTTAACAACCACAACTTCCATTCTTCTTTATCTATTCCAGATATGTTATTCTCATGTACTGAGGTCAACTTATACATTAAATAAAATCCAGATTTGAGTTTTGTGGCTATTCTATTGTTATTTCTATGTGTTATATTGTTGTTTAAGTTTAGATCTATAATTTCAAACCAAATTTGCAATCACACTTAACAATAAACCCAAAACACAATCTCCACAAACCACAGGTGTGAATTGTTTGACAAAACTTCTCAACCAAAAACATTGAAAATTGAAAAATTATGCATAGATCCGTTTGGGGATCTTACATTGATTTAAAAACATAACGAGTCATCTGAATTGATTTCAATCAGTGCCAAGATGAGAAACCAAACATGATTGATACATTGACCTATGCTTAGCTTCTACCCACCACAAACACTCCTCCACAAAACTAGCAACATACAAAGAGCCTGAATCCATTTTAATGCATATACTTACAAACATTGCAATGTTTACACTAAAAAAATCAATTTTCCAATTATGTGAAATATTTTAAAATAACCACTAAAGAGACATGTTTGTTCAATTATATTTCAAATAAAATCCACCCCTTTACCAAGTTTAAATTTAAAGCCCGTCTCTTCTTCTTTTTTCCAAGAAAAAAATCAATGTATTTGATATTTTGAGAATGAAATCAAAATACACATTGAAATCCTTTTGGCTCATTCTAGATTTATGCCTTGTCATCACCCACTACTTAAGACCTATATAGTCATCCAACCGATGAGTCAACAAAATTTTCCTTTTCATCCCAATCAAAAAACATACTCAAAACTTAGCGTAAAGAGGAAAATTTGACTAATGTTCCCCCCCAGAAAATGCCAAAAACCCAATCCCACACTAGAATCAATATAATGTAATATGATCAACTGCCCTCATGATATTATCCCTTAATGTTCAATTAAATGGCCTTCCTCCAAAGAGAGTTCTTCTTTCCACAAGAAATATGCTTTATGATTAAACTCCCCATGAATCTGTGCAAAATAAATTTCCTCATAGATAGATTTTTGCTCCAAGTTACTATCCATAATAGGCATTAAAGTCATAATAGTAATTTTGATTTTACCTTTTGACCAATCTATAACCATATTGAAATCTCCTAGTACATGTAGCCTACAAACATGCTTACCAACAACAACTTTAAGAAGTATCCAGAGTGCATAGAGTTCAACTCTATTGTTAGACTGAAGACTAGTTCTAAACTTCAGAGTAACATAATGAGCATTATTGAAAAAGAGTATGGCCCCTGCTCCACAAAATGTTGGTGAGACTTGACTTGCTCCATTGAAGAAACCCAATGGGTGGGTTAGATCAATACTAGGTTCCTGAAGTCTTCTATCCATTTTGAGTTTTGGGAGCTTCCTACCTTCTCCCACCACTATCTTGATTTGATGACACGACCTATATATTTGTGAATCTTTGCCCTAAAAAATCATACTATTATTGTGTAACCATATCCCCCATGACACATAACATGGAAGAGATTTTAGAGATGACATGGGTCGATCTATGATCTGTGTTTTCAAACATTCTAGCAAAGTTGGATTGTCCCATTTGTTTTGAAAATTATAAATATGTAGTACCTCTCCCCATACAACCTTAGTAAAAGGACATGTTTCCAACAAATGATCTACAAATTCATTTGTATTCTTACATAAGATGCACTAACTAGGTCATATCCAACTTCTATTTTGACCATTATCCCATGTTAATATTCTATTTGCTAATTCTATCCATAGAAAAAATCTAGTTTTGAGGGGGCTTTCCGGCCTCCAAACCACTTTCCACCACCACAAAATCTCTTCACCCAAAACTTCACTAATTTTTTCTTCATATCCAAGCTTGGTAGTTATAATACCCATGGTTGGATTTCTAGACCATTTCATTTCATCATCATGTTCCTTCAAACAAATAGCATTGTGTTTAAGAAGGTTGATATATTGTGTCCACTCTTATGCATTATCACCTGAAATATCCAAGTCCAAAACCGCTTTCCATTCCTGGATCCCCGATCCTCGATTTAAAAAGCTTGCAACATCTTCAAGACTTGTAATTACTTTGTGTAACACCCCATTTTCCTCGAGTTTGTAGTTATGATTATTATTTAAAGACTGGAACGAGAATACAATGTGAATGTATTTTCTTTGATTAATTAAAAACTTGCCTAACAAACTGATTGAAGGGTGGAGCACTAGAACTAGCCATCATACCATGAGAAAAAATTGGCGATGGGATTGGGAGATTGCCTTACCTGCCAAGAAGTTGACCTTCACCAAAGAGCCATTTTTCCTAATTGCCAAAAGTCAATTTTTGAATTATCTCTTTCCATTTTTCCCAAAAATCAGTTAATGAAGGGGGTTGGTAGTTGAGAAACCAACCACCCATGATAATGGAAGTATGTAGAAATGGTTGGGATATCTAAAGAATGTCAGCCAAGATATAGCAAGTAACCACCTCGATCTCCAATATTGACCGATGAATGTCTAGAAATATGAAACCTTATTGAGGAATGGAAAGAGAGAGGATGCATGAGGGTGAAGAAAGCAACATAGTAGAGGAAGAGACAATTTTGAAAAAGAAGAGTTGTGGGGAGAACCCATGAGCATACATAGAGTACATCCCAAGTAGGGGAAATTTCCAAGTGAATAGTCTCTTGAAAGCATAGATTTAGACTATGAATTTCCTGCAAAGAACCCTGAACCTGACCTAAGCAAGAGGGTCGTGAAATGATGGTTGTTGGAAAGGGAAATGGCACTAAAAGGGGAGGGAGTTGAGGGACTGCAAATGTAGTGAGGGGACTCCCTTATGTTGCGGTAATCCAGTTGAGAAGGCATCTGGGAAGTTCATGGAGGCCCTAGCTTGGTGGGTAGGAAGGGGTTTCTACTATTGACCATTTGTGAGGGAGAGTGGCCTTCACATCCATTAACACCCTGAGAGGTAAAAGTTTCCCTAGTGGTACCATGACCTAGCATAGGGGTGCCCAGTTGTAGAGAAGAATAATTCAACTGATCCTATGGTTGGGTGGAAAAGTGCTCACCCTTAGTCAATTGGTTTGGTCAACAAATTATGAACATATAAATGCATGTTTATACTCCATTGATTTTGATGCATGTCTAATCTGTAAGATTTCTATGCTTGTGTAATCTATGAACTTGTATGGGTTATGAGTAAACATCCAAGAGAGATGGATTGAATGTATGATTTGTGTTCTCTACATGCACTGCATTTTCCTTACTAAGTATTGTCTTTTGGAAGTCTGTGATGAATGGAGGAAATCTATGCTATGTATACCTAGTATGATTAGTAATATATTTTCTTATTATTTTATCTTGAAAGTATAATACACAAATACCCTAAGCTGAGAGCCAAATCTCTAAGAGAATTGCTTGGAATGCAAATGGAAGCATAGTTTACTGGCTAAGTAATTGAAAGAGATGTGTGTGTTGAGTTCTTATGCACTCAAGGATTCTTGATTTCCCAAGATGTGTGTGTTGAGTTCTTATGCACTCAAGGATTCTTGATTTCCCAAGAATCTCATATTCCTTTTTTTCGAGCAAAAACATGGTTATGTTTTGCTTGTTGAATATTGTCAGCCCCATTGTTGGCACCTCTTGATTATTAAGGGTGTTAGGGTAGTAAGCATGATTGCATGAAACCTAGGGTTACATTCCTTGGGATACTTTTACCTTGAACGACATAAATTCTTAAAGGTCAAAACCCTGTAAATATATGTGAAATCGATGGATTGATATAGTAAAGTTGACATTCATTGGGATACTTTTACCTTGAACGACATAAATTCTTAAAGGTCAAAACCCTGTAAATATATGTGAAATCGATGGATTGATATAGTAAAGTTGAGGGAGATGGTGTTCCCTTTAGACTTAAGAAGAAAGAGACTCAAAATTCCAGTTGGATCAGGGAGTGGCTTCCATTGAAGCTCACTATATATGTTCTATCCAAAATTTGGATTTTTAAATATATCATCAGTAAGGAAAATCTCAGATTCCCGGATGTCTAGATTTTCACAGTTCCAGTGGCATGGTTTTGTTATGCACCGAGCTAATTTGGATAGGTATTTTTACAGGACTTAAGGTGATATTTTGATCCTCGGATGTCTAGATTGACAGGGTTCCATCTATGCGGTTACATTTAGGAGTAATATAGGTCTAGCATCTAACTTATATTTATGGGTTCTGCATCAAGGTTTTGTCTATTGGGTGCATGGTCGAGATTAGATCCCGATAGTTCATTAGTCAATCACTGGATTATAGAACATTCGTTTTTCTTTGAGAATTATGCCTTATATTTCATCAGTGATCCAATGAATGTTGATGTGGACACTTTCTAGTGTGGCAGGATACATATACATTGACGTGGCTTCTAGATGATGTGGCATGACATGTGGGTGATGACATGGCATGAAACGTGCATCGATGCTTTGATTGATCTGACATATAGATCCGAATCTTCCTTTTCGTAAGCATTCAAGTGTAATTGGATTATGGGATGTCTCGATGGTCATGGTTCCCTTAGGCATGGTTCCACTCAAGATTGGAGATAAGTCTGACAATCCAGATTTAGACTTTCTCTTTTAAAAGTTTTGCAGTGCATTCAGGTTTCTTTGATATCCGGATCATCATGATTTCAGAGCATGGTTATGTTAAACGTTAAGCATTATATTGAGATAGCGGAACGCATCTGGCCTTTTATAATAAAAAAAAAATCTGTATCATTTGAATTCAATCGGGCCTATTAATACAACCTCTAAGAAATTATGGATCTCAAATTTGAGGTTCCATTGGCTCTTTTTCAAAGGAAGCATATATGTTGTTTGAAATGTGCGATATTGTTCCACGTGGTCTTGATGACATCACCTTGGTGTTGAAGGATAATAACTTCAAGAGATCATGTCTTTCTCTCCATAGCTCATACGAGACAAATGTTGACAAGATCTCGAGGAGTTCATTTGTCATACGAGATTAGATTCAATGATCGATTTGAGTTTAAGAAAGGTAAGTTAGAGGGAAATAGGAAGAATTTCATATGCCCCACTAGCCTAATGAAGCTTAGAGGGTCAAGTGTGTTATAGAGTGGCATCGTAGTAGTGGTTCAAACACTAAACACGAATGGGCTAGAGATTGACCACAAAGATTTATATGCCAAGGCTATTATGAGCATGTCAAAAATTTATGTACTAAACTACCACATACAGGTTGCAAACGTTTTTCTTGAGATAGTGGAATGTGAAATTGTAAGTAATTGAAAAGAAGGACAACATGTTTTATTTTCAGAATTTGTATGCCTTTTGTCTTGTTTTGAACTAGAATGATTTCTACAAAAAAATCAATTATATTGATGAACACTAACAACAAATTATGAGTATGAATGGTAGTAGGGGCGTAGTCTTGATTTTGGGGTTGTTGTAGGCCAATAAAAAAATCGTCAAGGCCAGGTGGGTGCATGTGTATTTCAATCTCATGAGGAGCTAACAATGACCTCTATTTCAGCACCAAGAGGACACAATGAAGTGAAGGAAATAACAAAAAAATGGTATAGCACAACATAGAAGAGACCTTGTGTATCATAGTTGAAGAATCCGATGAGAGGAAGGTTATAGAAACTCCTTTAGACTTGGAAAATATAGTGATAAGTATGAAGGTTGAACTTTAGAGCTACTAGGTTGATAATGAGAAGCTCATTAGAGCACAAAAGAAGCATACATAATTAAATGCAATATTGCTACAAACCTTTTATGAAATACAAAAGTAGTTGCAGTAAGGGCTAGTTGCCAACAATGCAGAAATGGATCACTTTGAGAAGCTGTAAATCCCATCATAAATCCAAAAGCATGGTCCAACACTTAGCAACATAAGATAAGTTCCTCAAGGAAAATGCACAAGAATTCCAAGAGGGACACATCTGATGAACACTCTTCAATGGATTCATCCAATGAGAGGACTTCCACTTCTGAAAGACTGTATAGTAATGAGACTAGTACCGGCACCCATAAGAAAAGGAGGAAGGGACCCTCCAAGAGTTCCCTATCTGAGGAATTTAAGAAGGCAAAGGCACCCACATTTTAGAGAGAAATCAAGAAGGGTGGGGAAGTAAAAGCATGGCTACTAGCATTGAAGAAATATTTATGAGTGAACAACTATTCCGGGAATATGAAGGCGAGAGTAGCCATCTTTAAATTAAATGGAGGGGATTCCATCTGGTGGGAAGACCTTAAGAATGTCAAATGGGTCAATGAGAAGAAGTTGACTTGGAAGTAGTTTGAAAAGTATTTTAGAAAGATGTATTTGTTAGAAAGATACTATGATGGCAAGATCAGGGAGTTCCATGAACATAAGTTGGGGCAACTCAACATGGATGAATATGCCAAAAGGTTCATAGAACTATTGAGGTATGTTCCATACATTAAAGATGAGAAGGTAAAAATACAATGCTTTCTTAGTGGATTTCCACAGTCCTTTCGAGACAGAATTGAATTCGATGAACCCAAGACACTTGACGACACCATTCGAAAAGATAAGTATTTATATGAGCAATCAAAACATAGGCGTGAGCCTCATAAGGACTGGAAAATAAATGATAAGACTAGAATTAAAAAGAAAGGATTTAAATCACCTAAGTATAAAAATACAGGAAAGAGTGCCCAGTCCAATTATCCAACTAAAAACATGCATCAACAAAGTTATCATGCTCGAAGTGGGAATAGGCTAGAAAATCCCACAAAGGAAAAGATAGAAGAGCGAAACAAAGGACCACTAAAATGTTGATTTTTTGGAGAAGAACACATGCTAAGAGACCATCCTTGCAAGAAAATTGATAATAGGAAAATATACAATGTTCATGAGGCTACCACTATTGATGATGTAGCCAGGAATGTACCACAGTTATATGCAGTTGTCTAGAATCGACAAGCAGATCACCAAGAATCAATGGTGGAGATGTAAGGTATACTTGTCAACCAATATGTTTCAATTTTGATTGACCCTGGCTCTATCCTTAATCATATTTCACCACATGTTGTTGAGGCATGTGTTTTATAGAAAAGAAGGCACAAAAATCCATGGTTGGTTCAACTAGCTATAGGAACTAAGAGAAAAGTGACTGAAGTAATATAAACATGCTAGTTTGAGATTAATGGGATTCACACACAAGCAACCTTGAATATAATACCTTTGGGGTCATATGATATGTTGATCAATATGGACTAGTTGGCAGCACATAAAGTTAAGTTGGACTGTTTTAAAAAGACCATGGAATGTGAAGATGATAAAGGAAATAAAAGGGTCCGACAAGGCATCCAAAAACATGTGTTAGTAAGGAAAATTCCAAAACTGCAATGGAAGAAACATTGCAGAAAGTGATTCCCACTATATACCATACATATGTTAGATTCAACAGAATATAACAAGATGAATATTGAATACCATCCAGTGCTATATGAGTACATGGATGTGTTTATAGAAGAAATACCAGAGCTTTTTAACAAAAGAGATATTGATTTTTCCATAGAGCTTATGCGAGGAGCAATGCCTATGTCTAAGGTACCTTAAAGGATGAACACACTTGAGTTGGTGGAGAGGAAAATGCAATTGAAAGAAATGTTAGACAAGGGATATATCATACCTAGTGTGTCTCTGTGGACAACACCAACATTTTTTGTCAAGTAAAATGATGATACTCTCAAGATATGCATTGATTATAGATAGTTAAAAATATGACCTTCAAGAAAAAATATCCACTGTCTGGGATCAATGACCTATTCGATCAAGTAAAAGGGGCCATAGTATTTTCTAAGATAGATTTGAGGTATGGATATCATCAAGTCAGTATCAAGGATGAGGACATTTATAAAACTACATTTAGGACAAGGTATGGGCATTATGAGTTCACGATGATGCCCTTTGGACTTACCAATGCACCAACTATGTTTATGTGCTTGATGAATAATATCCTTGGTAATTACTTGGACAAGTTTGCTTTGGTTTTTATTGATGATATCCTAATTTATTCCAAGACCAAGGAAGAGCATGAGGAGCACCTCAGGTTAGTGTTGCAAGTATTGAGAGAGAACTATCTATATGCTAACTTCAACAAGTTTGACTTCTTTCATAGACAAAAATAATATTTGGGTCATGTGATCTCAAAGGAAGGAGTTTTCGTAGACACTAATAATATCAAGGCAATCATGGATTGTCACGCTCCTCATAATGTTTCCGAAGTAATATCATTTATGGGATTGGCTACATACTACAAAATATTCATCCAAGGATTTTCAAAGATCAACCATCCAATCACTTCATTACAACGAAAGGGAATGAAATTTTTATGGACAACATAATGTGAAGTGATTTTCCAGTAGCTGAAACATCTTTTGGATAGTGCACCCATCCTAAATATTGCATATCCAGACAAGGAATTCTTGTTTTGTATGGATGCTTTCCAGGAGGGACTCAATGGAGTCCTCATGTAAGAAGGGCATGTAATCAATTATGAATCCAAGAACTTAATGAGCTCGAGAAATGTTATGTTACTCATGATATGGAGCTTGCAACAATTGTGTATCCATTGAATATGTGTAGGCACTACTTGCTTGGAAGGAGGTTTGTGTTGATGATAGATCACAATGGGTTGAAATACTTGTTTAATTAGCCTCGTTTAAATGTCAAACGACATAGGTGGATGAATCTCATTAGTGAATTCGATTTTGAAATCTAACATATTAAAGGAAAGGAAATTCGAGTGGCAGATGCACTCAGTCAGGGTATACATCTAAAAATAGCTAGTGTATGTGAGTCAAACATAAATTGCAGAATCATAAATGCCCTATAAGGTGATGAACACTTCAAGTTCATAAAGGAAGGCTTGGAGCAAGCACCAAGAGGGAAGAAGTGTGAAGGATATCAACTAATGGAGAATGGGTTATTGATATATAAAAACAGATTGTACATACCAAAAATTTTCAAACTGAAGGGTCCCATAATGGATGAGTTCCACCAGAGACCTTATGTAGGGCACCTAGGTTATCAAAAAACGATAACGATTGTAATAAAGCTATATTATTGGCCCAGGATAAAGAAAGAGATTGCAGAATACATTTCAAAACACCTAGAATGCCAACAGGTTAATGTTGAGCACATGCATCCAATAGGATTGTTGGAACCATTAACAATTCCATAATGGAAGTGGGAAGTCATATCTATGGACTTCATCACTAGATTGCCTAAAATAGCCAAGCAACATGATGCAATTATGGTAGTGGTGGATAAGCTTAACAAGGAAGCTCACTTCATTCCAGTAAAATCCACCTATAAAGCAATTGATATTGAAAATATATTCATAAAATAAATTTGTAGGTTACATGACATGCCCAACACAAATATCATATCAGATCAAAATGCCAAGTTTACATCCAAGTTTTGGAAGGGTTTATTTGCAAGCTTTGGGACATAATTGGATTTTAGCACTACCCACCATCCTTAGATAGATGGGAAAATAGAAAGAGTAAATAGAGTGTTGGAAGATACGTTAAGAATGTATGATATCCAACAACCCAATAAGTGAGAATATTACTTACCCATGGTGGAGTTCACCTATAATAATGGCTACCAAGAGTCTCTAAAAATGAGTTCATTTTAGCCCTTATATGTAAAAAAATGCAATATTCTAATTAGTTGGGATAACCTAGTGGACCTGATTACACTTGGGCTAGATATGCTGAAAGAAATAGAATATGAAGTAGCCAAGATCAAACAGAACTTGAAAGTCGCATAAGATAGACAAAAAACTATGCTGACAAAAATCAAAATAATAGGGAGTTCAAAGTGGGAGATCATGTCTACATCAAGGTTAATCTAAAAAAGAGAAGTTCTCTAAGAATGGGAAATTGTGCTAAGTTAGCACCCCACTGTTGTGCACCATTTGTGATTCTAGGGAGAGTGGGACCAATGGAATATAAACTTGCCTTACCTCCTACTGTTAAAGCACATAATGAATTCTATGTATCCTTAATCGAGAAATGTGTTCATGATTATAATAACAACATTGATTGGAATGTGATATAGGTGGAACCTGAAGGAGAATTCCAACACGAGCCTTAGTGCATACTAGACAGGAAGGAGACGTTGCTCCAAAACCTAGCCATTGTGCAGGTCAAGGTGTAATGGAAGCACTTTGGATCAAATGAGGCTGCATGATAACTAAGGATTCCATGAAAGTCACCTACCCATTTTTTCTTTCTATATAAAGTTGATAATGTGAATGGAAAAACATTGAGGACGACGTTCCTTTAAGGGGGAGGGGATTGTAACACCTTGCTTTCCCTTAGTCTATAATTATAATGATGACTTAAAGACTGAAACACGCAAACAATATGAATGTATTTTGTTTAATTAATGAAAAACTCACCTAACAAGCTGACTAAAGGGTGGAGCACTAGAACTAGCCATGATACCACGAGCGGAAATTGGTGGGAGATTTCCTTGCCTACTAAGAAGTTAACTGTCACCAAAAAGGAATTTTTATTAATTGCCAAATGTCAATGTTTGAATTCTCTCTTTCCATTTTTACCAAAAAATAGTTAATGAAGGGGGCTAGTAGTTGAGCAACCAACCACCCGTGATAATGGAAGTATGGAGAAATGGTTGGGACAACTGAAGAATGTTATCCATGGTACAATAGGTACCCACCTCGATCTCCAAGATTGACAAATTGGAAACCTTATGGAGGAAGGGAAAGAGAGAGAATAAATGGAACTGCGAGGGGAGGGAACTGAGGGACTGTAGAGGTAGTGAAGGGACTCCCTTGTGCCGATGTAATCCATCTAGGAAGGCATCCAAAGAATTTCGTGGAGGCCCTGTCTTAGTGGGTAGGAAGGGGTTTATGTTGTTGATTGTTTGCGAGGGAGAGTGCCATTCACATCTATTAACTCCTTGAGAGGTCAAATTTTCCCTGGTGGTATCATGGTCTGGCATGGGGGTGGCCAGTTGTAGAGAGGACTAGTGTAAGTGAGCCTATGGTTGGGTGGAAAAGTCCTCACGCTTAGTTAGTTAGTTTGGTCAACAACTTATGAACATATAAGTGCATGTTTATAATTAGTTGATTTTGACGCCTATTCAATCTGTAAGATTTCCATGCTTGTGTAATCTATGAACCTGTATGGGTTATGAGTAAAAATACAAGAGAGATGGAATGAATGTATGATCTGTGTTCTCTACATACACTAAATTTTCCTTACTAGTTATTGTCTCTTGGAAGTCTGTGGTGAATGGAGGAAATTTATGTTATGTATACCTGGTATGCTCAGTAATCTATTTTATGGTTATTTTTCTCTTGAAATTATATTTCAAATACTATAATACCCCTAGGTAAAACCCCAATTGTAAATGTACATATACTTTATAGGCCGGTGAGCTAGGATATTTTGGGCCAGAGAGCCTTTGTATATATGTTTTGAGGCTAGAGTGCTCGTGTGATTTAGGCCAGGGGGCCTATGTGCTGAAAGGCCAGTGAAACTAGAAAATGTAATATGTAATCACACTCAGATTATTAATAAAATACATCACTACTTCATACCAATCAAACAAAATGGTATAGGAGGATAAGAACTGCACTAGAGTCAAAGGGGGCTAAGAGTCTAGGAAGAGGGGCTTAGCCAAGGGAATATTATAATAATATTTCCTAAAGTATAAATTATGTGATATATCTTTATTCTAAGTTCCTAAAGGTGGGGAACGTATCACCAAGTGGATCCCATGTAGTTCCCAACATGACAAGTGTCAAGTTGGGAACATGCATATAAAAAGTGGGAACTTAGTGCAGTTTCCCAATTATGCTAATCATTCTCATCATTCTCACAATCATTCTTGCTATTTGGACTCCCTGCCATCCATCATTCGTACATGTTCTTGGAGAGTTTTTGTAGTTGAATGTACCCTGTAATTCCTTGGTGGTTTGGGTTGAAGAAGCAGGTTGTTAGGCTCGTGAGCATTCTGGGAATCTTTTTTCTGGTTTTCTAGGTTTGTGGGTGTTGCATCCCTAAGAGCAACCTTGAGTTCCAGGTGCTACAATGCTTTGAGACTTCCTATCTAGTATGTTGTTGAAACCCTGGAAGGGAAGTGGGACAATCAAAGGACTGTTGAGTAGAGAAGGGGTATACTTAGGGTGGGACACGCTGTGGGGAAAGAGAGGTTGAGTTGGGAATGGTTGCTAGAGTTGGAACCTTGACCTGAGTTAAATTTTGTTGTCTTTTATACCTTAGTATGGATTAGGAATCCTTTTTCCTTGGTGCATTTTTGGCCTCAACTCGGGGGTGACCTATTGCTAAGAGTTTCTAGTAGAGTCTATGGTTGAGAGGAATGTCTGAGGTCTATAGCCAGTCAATGATTTACAAAATATAAGTGTTCTTATGATTTTTTATATGTTGTTAATTGTGTGTTGTTTTGTTATTTTTTATATGAAATCACTGTTATAATTATGCTTGAATATTATATGTTGTTATGATGCATGATTGTTGATATGCATACCATGCTTAGTTAATTAATTGGTATCAAAGAAGAAACTTTTGTGTGGGCATGGCCCATCTCGGGGTTGGGTATGCTACATTGTAGTATCAGAGCCACTAGTTCAATACTAAGCCTGCATGGGCCAGAGGTAGAGTGTTGAAGATGAATTGTAGAAATTACAGTTCAGAGGATGCTTGCAATTTGTTTGACAAAATGTTCTTAAGTAAAAGTTTAGAATTTCTCTATAATTATGGAATAATTGAGCCAAGGAGTTAAAAATATCCAATTTAAACCTCTAATTGGGAATTTTCGGGCATGTAGATGGTCGAATATTGTAAATTAAAGTGAAACCATGGTAGAATTGGTGAAAATTCCCCAATTCATGAATGAAATATAGTGAAATTTATGACCCAAAAAAGTGAATCAATCGTTTGTGGATGTAATTGGTTGTTTACAGGGCCGAAATTGGTCGTTAGGCCAAGTTATGCATCGATTTGTTGGCTAACATAGTGTGTGTTGTGAAAAATATTACCCTACGGACAAGATAAGCTCCCCTTTGGACAAAGACCCCTATATTTGGTCCAAATACATAAGAGAACAAGTGGTTGCTACTTCCCTATAGATCTAACTCAATCAATCAAGCAAGAGAGAAGAAGAATGTGGTGTACTTGATTGCGATGTTAGTCCTCGTTGCTCCAATCCTTGGGCTTGATCTCCAAGCTCCTCAACAAAACTGAAGTCCCGCAAAGACAAATAAAGGAACTCTTCCTCCTACTCTATATGATTAAATAAAGTAGATCTATCTATGAAGACTGAAATGACAATAGACAAGAAAATGTAGAACACATGAACTTGAAGGGAATAGGCCAAGTATATATTAATTAGAAAGCCACAAAGAGGCACTTACAAAGAATGCTTGATGATGCAGTAACTTTGCCAAGATATCCTCATCTATCCCTTCCATGAAAACCTTGAAATCAAAATTTTGATGCGTCTCCCAAGATCAAAGGTTTGATATCTGGATTCTTCCCCCCTTCACCTTGGAAATACCTTCAATATATAGGCTTGAGAGGCACAACCACCATGATATAATTAGGGATATGGTTGAGGATATGGATTATTAAGTTGGGATTTGATTCTAATGTAGATACATAGGGTAGGATTCAACCACAACAACCTCATCCCAAGAGAGCCGACCCTTAGGAAAAGGTGGAGAATCCCATGATTTCGTCTAAAAAGATTGGCGCTCCCCCTAAGTGTGAGACTGAGTTCCATGACACCCACTAAGCATGGAAAGAGGAGCATCGTCTCCCCCTCATCATGGGTAGGGGAGTGCCACCCTTCTAAAATGCTAAAAAATGGTTGTAAAGAAAAAGGTATGTTTTTGAGCCCCAAATGGTTGGTTTCTTCTTCCAAACTGACTTAGGGATTGTGGAAAATGTATTTCATGGTGTTAAGGGGTTGTGACACTTATAAAAGAGAATGCGACACTTGTTAAGGTGCATACAACACTTGATACAGTGCATGTGACACTTAAGAAGGTGCATACGTCACTTTGTGACACTTGCGACACTTAGGGTGCAACACTCAAGTGTAACATTTTGGTGTGTAACATATGCCCCCAAACGTGTGAGGACAAAGGAGAAAATGATGGCTGAAACACTTTACAAATTATTCAATGCAAGGGTGTTGGAGTAGGATAACCTAACAGAAGCTACAAACAATCATCAATCAATATACATATATGTTCCATTTTCGAGGCAGGCATACCTATGCTCAGAATACACGACGACTCAAAGCATGGTCGTTGACCAATACACTACGGATCCATGAGAATACTGACTAAGGATATGGACACAAGAGATACAATGTGGATCCATACCTCCATGACATGAACTGATCGCAACCACAAAAAATACACAATGGAGCTACGAGAAGACAAAACATAGCCACATATCAGTACATTGTGGATCTATGTGACAATATATATATCAGTAATATTGTCAGCATGGTGATTGTACTAAAATATTTTGCATGCTCAAATGATCTTCATCGTAGCTTGGGAAAATCACATAACAGAGTGAGAACCCAACCCAGGACCTTCATCCCGATCCCAATGTGGTACGAATCTATCCATGTGAATAGTTGACTTGATGTCTAACATGGTAGAAACCACTTGATTATCGATCGTTGAGGTATATCGTTAACACGTGTGAGGGAAATCATCAATGATTACAATGACTCCCAAGGTACCATAAGTACATTATAGTGAATGTAAATAAATGAGTCGATGTCGAACATATATGGTATCATCCGATCATAGGTCAATGATGTAAACCTACTGTCAAAATCAAGGAGGCTTTCCATTAGGGCATGTAGGTCCGAAGGTACTAACTGGTTTCTAAGTCTAATTCCTAGATAATGTGCTGAAGTCGATAGGAAAAGACTCATTGAAGGAGGGCCTTGATGTATCCCCCATCATCGACGTGAAACTGATACAAGAAATTGATGTGAGATGGTAGATTCAATGAGTATGGACTAGCATAGGAAATGGAAACTGGTAATACTGCAAATGGATGGTTTGAAGTGAAACTTCCCTTGAACATTATGAGGCACGACAAATGACTTGGTAGCATTGACTCGATGAGTACCAAGAACATAATATGATGGAAATAAGAGAACTCTTCAAATGGAATGAAAAAGTATAGCAACACATGTAATTGGTATGAATCAAAGACAATTAGATTACCCAACTGTAAGGCGAGACACAAACAGGTGCCATGTTCAACGGTGACAATAGCTGCCATAAATGATTCCAAAAAACTTGACCCACTTCCTTCAATTTTCTCCCCATCATGATTGGTGAGTACCTCTTTCTTTTTTAATGAGCTCGAGGAGGATAACATATGCTCAGTATAGCTCATCCTTTGGATGAGTCACTCATCACAGGTTTAACAAATCTGAAGAAGGAGGGGTTCGGTCTTGTATGGGTCCTGGAGATTGGACTCACATAGGTCCTTTGATGCATAATTTTACGATCCCAAACAAGGTAAAATTGGTGGTTTTTCACATTTAGAAGGGTCTAAAAAGAACATAAAGACAACTCTGTGGATGACTTTTTCATAAATTTAGTCTCGCAAGCTCGAAAAAGGTGTAAAAAAATACAAGGGAGAACTCTTCTAATCATGCTTGATTAGAGTATTCATTTTTCATAATTAGTATCATGAGGGAGAAAAAGAGATAAATTACCACTCAAAATACACCCTTTCAAACCTTTTAACGAGTGTGAAAGGAATCAAGTTCACTCGATAATATTTTCATGTTTAGGGAGTCTGAAAAGAGCTTAAAGGAGACTCCAAAGAGTTCCTTTTTCGTATAGATTTTACGAGTCCGAAAAAGAGATAAAAGTATACTTGGTAACCTATTCTCATGGATTAACGAGCACAAGAAAGAACAAAGACTGAGCTCGGTAACCTATTCTCATGTATTTACGAGCATGAGAAATAACAAAGACTAAGATCTTTCTAGAAAATATTACTACATGATGATGGGAACGACCCCTAAATGAGGATCACTTTTGGAAGCATGTCTCTCTAGAGGTATTTTCCCCCTATCTTGCATGATAGAAGCTAGTGGCTTCGCCCCAACATCATGTACAGAGGCTGGAGACCTACCCCCTAAGCTTCATTTCCTATAGTGACTCTTCTTCTTTCCTCATTTAGGCACCTAGTTACTAATAAGAACATTTTCACTAGGCAGAGGAAAAGATGGTTCAAGTACTCGATCTAGAGTGAGGCTTGATTCGAATGGAGGGGGGTTTGTTTCATTTTTAATGAGCTTGATAGAGACAAGGAACTATGCTCTGAGCATCTATTTATTTTTTTAACGACTTGACACAGGAAAAGAGCTATGCTCGTGAATACCAGGTACTACCAAAGGATCAGATAATTCTATGGATTGTTTCACTTGAGTCGAAATCATATTTAACATGGAAACATGCAGGGTGGCAGGAGCAGGTAGAGGAAAAACCCCCATGAGTGAGGAATACTTAAGGATACCTACTCCTACACTCTGAAGAATAGAATGTTCTAGAAAAGGAACATTATTTGCAACATCATTATGGAGATCTAGAGTTATATAGTCAAGTTGGTCAACAATGATAATCTTTCCTTGATGGGGAAATCGTAAAATATGAAACACCGAAGATGCGATGGTAGTCATCGCATGGATCCAACTACGACCAAGTATCAAATTGTAATCCAAAGGCACGTCAAGTACTTCGATATCGATTGAAACATTCTTACCCTTGAATGTCACAATGAAATATTGCAATAGTCCTTGAGGTCAGAAACCACGTCCATCAAACGATTTCAAGGTGGTAGGAGACATGGTAAGTTTAGGAGAAACAAGGGCTCTCCAACAAGGGAAAGACATGACATGGGTGGAGGCCCCCTCATCCAAAATAGTGTGATGGATGTTCTTTCCACCAACCAAAATTTGAATTTGGAATGCTAAGTGGTGGGACAACCTCTCCTTAAAGTAATCTAGATTAAACGTAATCAGATTCAACTCCTCTAGATCCATAGCTTTAATGGATGACAACATGGTTCTATGTTGGCTTGGACAATGTTGTAGAAATTTGAGGGTTGACATAGCAGAATGCATTTGTGCCAAATCTTCAAAAATGTTATAGTTTTGGGTAGCGCGGGCATTTGGATTAAATGTTGCTTTTCGAATTATGCTTTTGGGCAGGTGCAAAACTGCGTCACAAATTGGCTTATCAATATGAAGAGGATTGGAATATGGAGGAGGAGTGGATGTGGAGGGATGATCGACAACCTTTCCCTTAGCCTGATCACATGGAGGAGTGTCATAAGTATTTGCTCAAGTCATCACATTAACTGCCTTAAACATGTACACCTCATAGGCACTTGTGGAAGTGTCCCCATGGTGGGAATGACCTGCATTGCCCCCTCACGGAGGGGTAGGATTTTGTGCAACCATATGTTGTTTTTGAACTGGTCGGGAGGTTCCCTTTAGAAATTTAGCGACAACCTTATGATGAGGGCAATCTTTCATGTAGTGTTATTCCTCACAGATCATGCAAGGAAACTTAGCCTTCCTATTTGGTTGAGTATCAACAGTATTTGGATTGTCCTGTTGGTTAGAAGATTTCTTGGATTTACCCTTGTTTTTCTTCTTACCTCCTAGTATTGGACTGGACCACATTCACCTTAGAGGTTTGAGTAGGAGTGGAATTAGTCGTGGTGTTTGGAACATAACTCGGTTCTAGAGCAGGTCTTATCAGATCGTTCGACGAGCAAGGACCATTAGGGATCATATCATAAAGTGTGATGGACTGGGAATATACCAAGTCCAAATAATGTACATGAATGATAGCCTGATCCTTAGAAACAAAATTTTCCATAACAACATCGTAGGCAATGGGAGGCAAAAGCGACTTTGTAGACCAATCCACGAGGAGTTGGTATGAAATTGGAGCTTTAATCAACCGTCTCCGCCTTCTCCACTCATGACTATGATCAAATATGTGGGTGGAAGAGGATTGTTGGAGTGAGGTCAAAATCTCTTTACCGGTCTCATATTGTATAGGCAACAAAAAATGCATCAGGAAATCCATGGCAAGCGAATTAAAGTCGACAAAGGAGTTATGCAGCAACTCAACATACCATTTTGTTGTTGCACCTATAAGTGTTCTCTGAAAAAGTCTAAGACAGACATAATCGTCCATCAAAGAGTTGGAAGAACACCATCAATGGAAATTCATAACATGATTGTTAGGATCTTCCCTAGGTTTTTAGTCGAATTTCGGGATGTTGGATGGAAATTTGGCAAGGATGGCGGGCCAAAATGACGCATGCTGAATGGGATTGTTTGCCAAACATGATAGATATAAAAGATCTAACGTAGCCAAAAATGGAAGTCATCGGTTAGGTTGTGGGTACTGGTGGTAACCATATGGCATGGCAACACCAGTAGGACCATATCCAGGTTGTGGCGAGATGACAAAACTAGATGGTCCTCCCATGTATGGTGGTTGTCCGGGTTGTCCACCCATGTAAGGTGGTTGTTTTGAATGTCCACCCATGTAATGTGACTGAATAGATGGGCCTCCTACATACAACGGTTGACTCATGGTCCCCCCATGTATTTTGGTTGAAGGGACTGTTGCATCAGAATTATGGAGTTTACGGATTGACAGGGAAAAGTTCCTTGCGGAGGAATGCCTGTTGGATTGGGTTGACCCCATAAAGGGTTAGCACGTCCTAGAAATGGTTTTCCATGGTACATGCCAGTCATAGTAGGGATAGAATAACTTGCAGGAGTGGCTCCACCCATGCTTGTTTATGTTGCAATCACATAGGTTTCCCCCTAGTAAAAAAATTTCCTCTGGCTCGAGGTTTCCTCCCAGTTGAAGGTTGGCATCCCATTGAAGATTGACGTCCAATGTAGGGTGTACTCATCTACAATGGTTGATATGGAGGCTGATTATCTTGTGTAACTTTGGTTGTGTGAACGACTTGACTGTCGACCATCTAAACGTTGGAATGACCAAGTAAATATCTTGGTGTGTGCATGTGTGGAAATAGTGAAGTAGGAATATTACCTGAACCATGTGCAAAAGAAGATGTATGAGAAAGTGGTTTATTCGGGGTTACCTGGATCATTGATGTTCCCATTAAATAAGAAGCACCAGTAGTATCAACTACAAGAATTGTGGAAAAACATAAGTTCCCATGTCCTTCAGGAAAACCAAAATATGACGGGTTTGCGCCAAAATATTGTGTAGTGGTGGAACCAGATGTTAAATTGTAAGAAGAATAGGCATCAAAATATCTCATGGATGGTGACCGACTCTTCTATGTGTTGGACACTTCCATGATCTATGCTCCCGATCTCAAAAGTTTGATCTTCAATCATTCCTTCATAAGAAACATTGTGTTGAGGTTCCAGAACGTCAGGTTCCATACCTTGTATACTGTGAAATCTTTGATCCTAAGGCCGACTACGAAAGTCAAAGAAACACACTCCTAAGAAAAATAAAAGTAATCAACCAAGTAACAATATTCTCAAGGATCTTTCGAAGACGAGAGATCAAGCCTCCAACGAAGAAATGAGAAGCAGCTAACCCGACCTCCACATAACATCCCTTCTCGGTGCAAGCAACCCTCACTTTCGTGGGATTACCCTCCAAGGGTACTAAAAGTGTGATACGAGATCTACCCCAAGTACTGTGGGAATCCCCCCACAGTCACCTCTGTAAATACTTAAGAAAGACCACTAAGGATACCAACTCGTAGTCAACCTCCAGGCGGGTACAATTGACAGTCGGGACCGAATGTATGGGTAGGATATCAAAGTCCAATATTCTTCCAGAGGACCGAGGACAAGTGGACGAGTAGACTCCAAATGATTCTGAATGGATTTTGAGTTCATGAAGTACCGAGATGAAATTAGTCAGTGACACTTCAGGAAGAACCCCCAGTATACGCTCTTTCTACTACGATTGGTCAAGTTTTGGAGGGGTAATATTTGTTTCTCTTTCGCACATGACCTCGTGTTTAGCCCCTCTGTGAGAGTGGGTTCCTGAATATGCTTATACAAAATTTGGATTTGTTCCCTCTTTAGTGCTCTATAGTCCGTTTAGTTGTCTTGGATAATTTACTCACTTTTCCTAGTCCAAGGACCCTAATCCTGTGCTATTGTTGGTATGC
This sequence comes from Picea sitchensis, assembly GCA_010110895.2. Taxonomy (NCBI): domain Eukaryota; kingdom Viridiplantae; phylum Streptophyta; class Pinopsida; order Pinales; family Pinaceae; genus Picea; species Picea sitchensis. Next base: position 11,472 of record SNQJ01S0071609.1, on the reverse strand, counting down.
TAAAACCAATTTTTTTTCTAGTTGATTTTATTAGTGTGTGGTTGATTTTAATGGCTTTCAGTAGGTTCATGGAGATTAAAATTATGATGTGTGAGAGACTTGACTCCAATATAATGCAAAATGATGATATGTAGTTCGTTCTTTTCAATGAATTTTATGTATGGGAAGGAGAAGAGTTATATTCTTCTTAATACAAGAAAGTACTAAAAAAGATGCAACTTTCAATTTTTGGGATCAATATTATGCCAAACTACCAAGCAAATGTTTTCGAAAACTGAAATGCACATGAAAAACTAGCTCTTTTTTCCAAACATATACCAAATTTTTTTTCCTAAAGAATGCAAAAAGTTTCTTTGTTCTATTATGTATGCAAGGAGATATGTAAAATTTTCTACTTCTAAACTTTCAAATCAAATGAAAGAGATCTATGTTTGACACAAATAAATATGAGACAAAAAATCAATCAAACAAAGCACACTAAAAAATGATGAGAATTGAAATAAAACAAGTGTGTGATAATTTGTTCAATCAAGGACTCAAAGATTCAAAAGAGAAAGAAGATACACACTCATGAGAATCCTCAAGAAATGAGCAACAAGAAACAATGTTCAATGTTGGGTTGTGGCAAACAAGAGAGTCCCAATCATCTAGAAAAATAAGATGTTTCAATGAAGACAAAAAGGGCTCAAGACCAAACAACCTTTGCAAACTCTAGTTGATGAAAACTCCTAAACAATCAAGTAATCTGAAAACTTTGTGAGACAAAGATCAGAAAAATGAAATGCAGGATGAACCAAGGGATCTTGTTAACCCAAGGGGACCACAACTAGGAGAAATTTTCAAACTCAAAGAAGAAAATGAAAATGAGTGATAAATGTCAAATTCTCAATCAAACAAAGTCAAAGACCAACTAGGAGACTATGGGCTAAAATCCTCTCAAAAGAAGTCTGAGAAAAGCAAGGCAGAAACAAGAAAAAAAACCCAAAAGAGGAGACTGGCACCCATGTCCTCAAAGAGACAAAGCGTTATGGCGCCCCCTAGGAGACTTAGGGGGAGCACTAGTCATCTAATGGTTCCCCTTAATATGCTTATGGGGAGTGCTAATCAAGTTAATGGTGCCCTGGTGTGAACTCCGGGGGAGTGCCAGTTTATGAAAAAACTCAAAAATGGATTCCACAAGATCAAACTCAGTAGATACTTAGTCAATGGCTCTGTAAACTCTTCAAACAAGAAGAGGGAAGAGGAAAAAAATCAGACTAAAGCATCAAACAAGCAATATCTAATCACAAGCAAGGATCTAAAACGAAACAAAGGAAAGACTAGTCAAAGTCGATACCTAACGAAGTCACCATTTTTCTGTTGTGAGAAATCTTACCCTGCGAACATGCTAAGCTCCCCTTTGGAGAAAGTCCCCTATATTTGGTCCAAATACATAAGAAAACAAGTGGTTGCTAATTTCCCTATATATCTAACTCAATCAATCAAGCAAGAGAGAAAAATAATGTGGCGTACCTGATTGTGATGTTCGTCCTTGCTGCTCCAATCCATGGGCTTGATCTCCAAGCTCCTCAACACAACTAAAGTACTGAAAATACTAACAAAGGAACTCCTCCTCCTAATATATATGATTAAATAAAGTATATCTATATATGAATACTGAAATGAAAATAGACAAGCAAATGTAGAACACATGAACTTGAAGGGAATAGGCCAAGTTTATATTAATTGGAAAGTCACAAATATGCACTTACAAAGCATGCTTGACATTGCAGTAACTTCTCCAACATCTCCTCATCCAACCCTTGCATGAAAACCTTGAAATCAAAATGTTGATGCTTCTCCCAAGATCAAAGGTTTGATATCTGAATTCTTCCCCCCTTCACCTTGGAAATACCTTCAATATATAGGCTTGAGAGGCACAACCACCATGAGATAATGAAGGATATGATTGAGGATATGTATCCTTAATTTTGAGATAATTTGTGATTTGATCCTAATATAGAGCCATAGGGTAGGATTCGACCACAACAATCTCATCCCAAGAGAGTTGGCCATTAGGAAAAGGTGGAGAATCCCATGATTTCCTCTAACAATATTGGTGGTCCCCCTAAGTGAGAGACGAAGCACCATGGAACCCCCTAAGCATGGATAAAGGAGTGTTGGTGCCCCCTCAACATGGTTAGGGGAGCACCACCCTTCTAAAATGCTAAAAAATGGTCAAATTTTCCAAGAAAAATGTGTGTTTCTGGGCCCCAAATGGTTAGTTTCTTCTTCCAAATTGACTTAGGGATAGTTGAAAATGTATTTCATGGTGTCAAGGGGTTGAGACACTTAGAAAATTGAATGCGACACTTGGTAAGGTGAATATGACACTTGATATAGTGCATGCTACACTTAACAAGGTGCATACGTCACTTTGCGACACTTAGGGTGCGACACTCAAGTGTGACATTTTGGTGTGTAACAATGTGGAACAATAAACTCTACAAATGTTGGACTAAATATTATGGATTGTAGCCCCTATATAGTCCTGTGTTCGATGAGGTAAATTGGTGTGGGATGGGGCCCGCCCATCCCTGCGACTAATGGAAATACACCACATGGATAGTTGCGCAATGGGCCCCGAAGGTTAATAATATGTGCTCTAAGTCGAAGTAAGGGGAAGAAGCATGAAGAGAGAGAAGAAGGAGGGAAATAGGGGCGGAAAAGGAAGGTTCAGCATGGCTAGAGTGATGAAATGGCATCGTTTTGCAGTTTCAGGTGGACTCATGATGCCACATCAACAGCCTAGTCAGCATAAAAAAATGGAATTTATTAGAAAATTATTGTGTTTTCCAGGTCATCTTTTTATAGGCCATTTTTGAAGGCCTAAACAACATTTTAGAAGATAAATTTTTTACTAAACTATGTGTACTTGAAGTACACAAATTTCTACTTCTAAAATGAATGAGCTCAGAGAGAGCTTTCCAACAAACTAAATTATTTGTAAAATAGAGCTTGTATAAGGGAGTTATAGGCTAAACAATGCAAGGTAAGTTTTGAGTACCAGGTTACTCTAGAGGCCACAACTTCTTGCTCAAAGGTTAGATTGGGGCACGTGAGTAGTTGATGGAAAGATCTTGAGCCATAAAACACATCCACAAAGTTAGATTAAGAATCTAGGTAATGAAAAGTGTAGAATACAAGAGAAAATAATCATGTAGCATTCAGTGCTAAAAGAGGAATTTAGCCAAAAAACTTCAGCAAGTTGTAATTAACATCCCAGAGCTCAGATGAAGGTGAATATTGGATAGAGTGTTCAAAATATGATTATGAAAAAACCCAATTGAGATCCTATCAAAATCACAAATATGTTGGTGTAAGGGATGCATGGACATAACCAAAATTACATCTGGTTGAAAAGTGTGTAAAATGAGTAAATGAGTAATGAACAAATAATAATAACTTTATGCTCAAGACTTAGAATTGAGAAAGAAAGTAGTCATTGGAAAGGTATTGGATAGATTAATCGATGTAATCACCCATAAATGTGAATTGAGCTGTATAATTCACAAGAAATCATAAAGAATAATTCTAGTGCACTTAAAGGGGCATAATGGTGCATAATTTTATAGATTTGTTAAATTATTACAGTCTAACAAATCCTATAGCATGCACATTTTTCAAAGTTAAGGGCACAAACAAAACATAGTAAGAATATCAGAGAGAGAATAAAGTCATGGAAGATGTACATAGAACTTACAACCATGAAGATGACGCCAGGGGGTTGTATGTCAGCATGGGTAATGCCAAGACAAAGTCAAATGGGCATGGAGAAGGAAAATAAAAAAACATGAATTTGGTGGAGACTATCAAAAGTCTGCAAAGAGATGTGTCGAATTATAAAGCTGATAATGAGAGGCTTATGAAAGTTAAGGAGAAACAGGATGGCATCAACATCAGATTGTTTCAAAGCTTGGAAGGAATAGAGAAGAAGGTAGATAAGGAGACATAATCAAGTAAGTCAAGGAGTTATAGGTCTCATGCCAAAAGAGAAGAATATATAAGTGCCAATATACATCATCATCACTCACCAAGGCACTCAGTTGGAAGAGCACACTGTAGTCCAAGTTTATCCCTTGTCAGGAAGCACAAGTGGAGGTTTGGAGTGGATGAATTGCAAGGGGAATTCAAGAAGATAAAACCTCCTACCTTTGATGGTGAACACAAGAAATATGAATATGTAGAAAAATGGATGTTGGGGATGAGGAAGTATTTTTAGTTGCATAATTATTCCTCATAGGAAAAATGAAGAATTTCAATTTACCATATGAAATGGAAAGCATCAATGTGGTGGGACCAACTTGTGCATGTACAACACATTGATGAGAATAAACTCACTTAGAGCTAGTTCAAAAAGTATTTTCAAAAAAAATATTTGACCAAGCATTATTATGATAGGAAGATGAAGGAGTTATTTGAATTCAAGCTTGGGAGTTTCACCATGGATGAGTATGAAAGGAGATTCTTAGAGTTGCTCATATATGTTAACTTCATCAAGGATGAGCAGGTCAAGATTCAAATATTCTTGAGTGGGATACCTTCATTTTTCAGTGATAAAACCTCCAACATTTGATGGTGAACACAAGAAAGATGAAGATGTATAAAATTGGATGTTGAGGATGAGGAAGTATTTTTAGTTGCATAATTATTCCTCATAGGCAAAAGGAAGAATTTCAATTTACCATCTGAAATGTAAAGCATCAATGTGGTGGGACCAACTCGTGCATGTACAACATATTGATGAGAAGAAACTCACTTGGAGGTAGTTCAAAAAGTATTTTCAAAAAAAATATTTGACCAAGCATTATTATGATAGGAAGATAAAGGAGTTCTTTGAACTCAATCTTGGGATTTTGACCATGGATGAGTATGAAAGGATATTCTTAGAGCTGCTCAGATATGTTGACTTAATCAAGGATGAGCAGGTCAAGATTCAAATATTCGTGAGTGGGATACCTTCATTTTTCAGTGATAAAATACAGTATGATGATCCCAAGACATTGGATGAAGCAATATGGAGAGACAAGTGTCTCTATGATCAACATAGATGAAGACCAAATTTCCAAAAGGCTTGGGAAGATAAGAAGAAGAGAAATATGGAGCAAAGGAAGAAAGGATACAAGCCACCATTCTTCAAGAATAATTCTCAGGGGTAGCCAACTCAAAATGAACCCAGAATGTCAGAAACATCGGAAAAAGTTGAAGGCAATTGCCTATTAAATGTTGGGGTTGTGAGGGAGATCATATGTACATATATTTCCCTCGTAGAGGTGAAAGAGTGAATACTGTTTATAGTGTACAACAAGCTGATGCAATTGAGGACATGGGTATAAGCATGTGAAGGATATATGCAACCCTAGACAAAACACAAATTGAATTTCAATTTCATATGATTGAAGTGGAAGGTAAGATCAATGATCAACCTATTGTTATTTTAATTGATTTAGGAACTAGTCATAGTTATATAGATCCTAAGTTGGTGGAAGGATTTCACTTGCAAAGAAGCAATCTTGGGAAATATTGGCTAGTTTAGTTAGCCACATGAGTTAAAAGAATAATTAAGGCATTGGTTAAAGAATGTCTAATGGACATGAATGGATTGAGCACAAAAGAAGATTTGACGATCATACCTTTGGGTTCATATGATTTCCTAATTGGTATGGATTGGTTGGACAAACATTATGTTTTCCTAGACTGTTATAATAAGGCATTTACTTGTTTAGATGAAGAAGGGAACTTGAGAACAATTTAAGTCATACCAAGGGCAATATCTATCAGAGAAATATTAGCCTTGCAAATGAAGAGAAGCTTCAAGAAAGGATTCCAAACATTTGCATCGCATATGGAAGAGGCACCTAAAGATAAAGTGTCATGCATTGAAGACTATGTTGTCCTAAAATAATTTGAGGATGTATTTAAAGAGATATATGGGTTGCCACCAAAGAGAGATATTGATTTCCCCATTAATTTGATGTCTGGAGCAACCCCAGTGTCCAAGACTCCTTATAGGATGAGTACACTAGAGTTGAAGGAATTACAAATGCAACTTGACTATCTTTTAAATATGGGGTATATACACCCAAGTGTGTCTCCTTGGGGTGCTAGAGTATTACTTGTGAAAAATAAGGATGGAACCTTGAGGCTATGCATTGACTTCATGCAACTAAATAAGGTGACTATGAAGAACAAGTATCCTTTGCCCATAATAGATGATTTTTTTTATCAGTTGAAAGATGCAAATATATTCTCCAAGATTGACCTCTGCTCAGGCTATCATCAGGTGAGAATTAAAGAATAATATATCAATAAGACGACATTCAGAACAAAGTATGGCCATTATGATTTTACGATGGTGTCATTTGGGTTGTCAAATGAACTAACTATATTCATGTGTTTGATGAATGGTGTTTTTAGAAATTACTTGGATAAGTTTGTTATTATTTTCTTGGATGACATGCTTGTCTACTCTAAGTTTGAAGAAGGGAATGAGCAACACTTGAGGATGGTGGTACAAGTATTGAGCGAGTATCAACTATATACCAAGTTGAGAAAATGCTCATTTTATCAGAGGAAGATTCATTATTTGGGGCACATCATCTCAAAGGAAGGGATAACAGTGGATCCGAAAAATATAAAAGTCATTAAGGGATGGCCAACACCAAAGAATGTCTCAGAGGTGAGGTCATTCATGGGGATTGTTGGAACTGTTTTTACAGGCAGCATAGACTTGTCATTGATGACAAGTACATTAGTGATGCTGGCTTAAGTACAACAGTGAATAAGATATCAGAATCCTTTAAGGAGTCGAGGAAGATAAGCTCAGGAGGAAGATAATCTCAGGAGGAATAGCATTCTTATACGCACAAGAAGCACAGGAAAGAGACCGAGAACCGTCGGATCTCACTCGGAAATCCCGATAGCTATTGGATCGGGAGAAGTTGCGCAGATGTTAAGCACAGGAGTTGGCATGCAGAAGAAGTGATCTGAGCCGTCAGAATGGAAGCAGACACTCGACAACGATCAGATCTACAGAAGCCGCGAGGGGGATAAGCCATCGGAGAATCGGAGATCGGGATTTTGAAATGTCCAATTCATTCGACAATGAAAACTCCGAAATCGCGATATGCGATTTCGCGATTTG
>SNQJ01S0071608.1:20140-38203 GCA_010110895.2 Picea sitchensis | reverse complement strand
TTTTTATTATTAATTCATTGGCAAGGTTATGGTAATATAAATGTAATGTTGATTTATTTTATGGTAAAGTTATTGTAACTTCATTTCATTGGTAGCATACAAGGAGTAATGTGATTGGTGATTGATGTTTTAGTTGCAAGGTTGTGAGCTATTTTTTTTCTCCGTTATATACTTTAATAATTACAAAAATCATAAATTACTACAATAACTAATTATCTTTAAAAAAATGTTATTTATTAATAAAAATTATGCATTTTAAATTTGACTTACAAATCATAGATACATTGTGCTTGTTTAAATTGTGACACTTGTTTAATTATTAATCCTTTAATCAAAATCTTTGTTTATATATGTTATAGTTTCATTGAGACTAGACCAAGAAATTCAAAATATTGACATACATACATATCTGAATTCTTTCTACATATACCTACTACAAAATCGATTCAAAACATCGAAATTCTCTCTCTACATATACCAGCTAAAAAATTGCTTTAAAACAATCCACTACTAATGGCTTAACAACCTAAACATGTCAAGACCCATCAAGGAAAAACAAATAAAACTATACAAAATTTCTAAATTAATTCAAGCTTTCCAAGTTAAAAAAACAACAACACATAGACCAAAACCAAAACTAAAAAAGAACCTCCATTGCTTCCATTTCTTAATCATCATAGAATTCATGAAAACCAAATGAACCCAAGAATAAAGTGATAATAAAACCTTTGATGAACCTTTTTTTTTCAAATTTGATAAGAATTTTATGGAGTTATAGTTTTACATGATTGRTGAGAACTTTTCTCCTAATAGTTTTTTTTGGCACATTTATAAAAGCTARAATAACTTAAATTTAAAAATAATGAAAAATCAAAGTAAAACCTTATCTACTTGAAAAAGTAGACTAAGTTATTCACTTATTAATTCAATCCTTATAAATACCTTATAAATAGACACCCTCTTGAACATAATAAATTCCACCCATAATTATTTTGTTATAATAATTTTTAAATAGTGATACTCATAGAAACTTTTTTCACATTATTAATTTAAAGTTTAAAATTTTAAAATTATTAACTTAAAATTCAAATCACAATCTAACATATTACCATCTGAACAAAATTTGTTCCTAACTTTGTTTTTTGAAATTATTAGGTGAAGATCCAAATCACTTTTTGATTTTTAAGTTAAAGTTCACTAATAGATTTACCAATGCATTTTTATGTTTTCTTAAAAAATAAATGTTATGATGTATGGTATTTAAAATGCAAGGATAAATTTATTTACTTAGATAGTGATCAATTATTTTTATGGGATAGAAATTGTCATTTATTATATGAAAGTGAGAGAATAAATTCATTTAATTTTAAAGTTTAAATAACAATTTCACTACTAACTATTTAACTATGCATACTAACTATTTAACTATGCAGATCAAGAGCTCAAGAGCAAGGTTGATATATAAAGTTATTAACAACAAGAGCTAGCTTTTAATCCAGTGATCAAGCGAAGGGATGCTCTACCTTGATCGATCCATATTATATGGAAGGATGTAGTAAAGTCGAATGCCACAAGTAGTGCCTCCTCAACCCCTATTTCCCCACCGCCTAGACAACACTCCAAAGATCATTGACTAACTATTGAACTATCTTGTTATAGTAATGATCTTTTAACTTGTAGTAAGTATAAAAATATTTTTCAAATTTAAGTATTGAGAATATTTCACATATGAGATATAGATAATGTAAGATATAATAAATTGTTAATTTATACCTTATACTTAAATAAATGCGAGTGAAGGGAACTTTAATGGAATAGTTTATAATTATAATAATTATTAAAGTTTTTATAATGATATAGTAAGCTAAATGACTTGATTGAAGGAAAAATTTCACACTTAAAACATTTAAATAAAAGAATTCTTGAAATAGTTAATTTACTTATTATATAATATTTACCTACATTATATATTATTTAAAATTACAAAATAAATATATTTGTTAAAAATATATATAATTATTTTTAAACAAAATGAAAATAAATTAATTTATTAAAAAAAGTATTATTTTACGAAAATGTAATGCTATTTCTCCACTGCTACATCAATGATGATCTTCCTAAGAATCGGGCTACCATTTAACAAATATGTATAATTATCTTTAAATAGAAATGAAAATAAATTAATTTATTAAAAAAATATTTTTTTATGAAAATGTGATCCTATCATATATTGATTGAAAATATGAAAAAAATATTTTATTTATGAAGAGGATGTTAAAATATGGTTTATTGAACTATGACTCATTATTTGATAAATTCATTTACCAACTCACATTAAGACTCACAGATCAATTCATCCTTCATTAATCCATATTAAAACTCACTATTCTACCAACTCACCCTTCATATCCATATTAAAGCCCATTAATTTACCTTGCCTAACATTACAATTTTGATTACATGAAGAAGTTAAACTTATTAGGAACATTAAATTTATTAAATGGAAATCAAATAGCTTAAGAGGGAAATAAATTCTTTTTTTCAAGTATTGAAACAAGATCCTTCACTAAATCATACCAAAACTAATTTTATATTGGTAGATAATGATACTTAATATTTGGATAGTGTGAAAAATAAATCACGGTAAATGAAAATGATCATCATTCAACTTAACTATCCAAGAAATTTCCATTAAAATTACAAATCTATGAAACTCCCTCATCCATAGAGATAACATTCTTTGAAAATATGCACTCTTTAAACTATGAAGAAATGGAGAAATACAAATCAAATTTTAATATACAACTTACAAATCTAGCATGAATTGACTCATCGTACAAATCTTACAAATCCATCCTAAATTGACTCAAGGATATTGATAATATTGGATGATATATATAGATAGTTCCAAGAAACATCCATTTAGATTACAAATCTATGAAACTCCCTCATCCATATAGATAACATTCTTTGAAAATGTGTAGTCTTCAAACTACGAGGAAATGAAGAAATATAAATCAATTTTTGATATCCAACTTGCAAATCTTACAAATCCAACCTGAATTGACTCACCCATATTGATAGCATTAGATCTATATAAATAATTCATACTAATAAAATTGAATGATCTATTTTAAAGATAACTAATGTTTTATATACAACTTACAAATCTAGATTGAATTGGTTCATCCCTATTGATAGCATTGACTAATCTATATAGATAACATCCTTTAAATGTATGTACTGTAAAATATGTATTGAAAAAGGCTCATCCCCATTGATAGCATTGGCTCATCTATATAGATAACATACTTTGAATGTATGTGATGCAAAAGGCTCATCCATATTGGTAGCATAGTCTCATCTATATATAAGTAGCATGATTTGAATGTATGTACTTCAAAATACAAACAAGTATAAATATAAGAAGAAGTATAAATATAATTCAGAACTAATTTTCCCATCTAATTTACAAATCAAATCGAATTTGAATGTCCTCATCCACATTGATAGGAACAAGTATGAAAGGAACATATCTAAATCTAGGGCATTTCTATTTTTCATTTCCAAACTTAAAGTGAACATTTTTTCCTATCAGAAAAGGTATTATTTTGGTGTTGTGTTTCCATATGTTCTGTTGTTTCGCTACTATATTTATGTTATTTGTTTTTATTCCGCTGGTATTCACTGCAATATTTATATTTTCTGCTATTGTAATAAATGTGTCTAACAATATGGATCCTTGATAAATATTGAATGGATCCAATAGAATTTTATAACTTATAATATCAAAATAAATGGAAATACACCTTATCATATCATCCTAATAGAAACAAGTCTTTCTCACATTGAGAGAATTGTTATGATTACATAACAATAAGAACAAGATAAACAACATGGACGACAAGAGGCTCCCAAAAATTGCTTGAAACTCTAGCCAAAACTACTAGCGTATCAAGGGGGGATGACATAAAGATGCCAAATCTTATCTAAATCATTGGGGAATACAAAAATAAGCCATCATGCAGAAACGCAAAATACAGATAATATTACAAATATTATCACTTCTAAATTTAAGGAGAATATGTAGTGTGATAAAGAATTAGAGGATAAAATGAAACTAAGGTATAAGGAGGTGGCCAAACCTTATTTATAAGATCAAAATTACCTCTCAGTTTTGAGAAGTGCAAAGAAGAAAATCAACATTGCTAAAATAATAACAAACTTTCACCAACTACATAGTGAAACTGGGCATTGGAAAATTCTCAAAACACCGTGGATGAAATATTATACCATCTTTGTGACACTAAGAGGGTTGAATATGAAACACACTTCCTCTTATACTTCCCTCCCTATTCCTAAGTTAGATCCCAACTTAAAAATATTTTCCATAATACAAAGGTTTCTAACCTCCTAAGTCATCAAAACTATGGTGATCTTGGAAGGCTTCTCTCATTGTTTTTTTAGCACATAAATACAATTTTAAAGAAATCAAAGTAATCTATTACCTTCTTAATTTCCCATAGACTAATTGGTCTCATTTTAAGTTAATCATCATCATCATCATAAAAAAATTATTCTACTTATAAAAAGGATGTTCAAATATGGTTTATTAAACTGTGGCTCATGATTTGACAAATTCATTCACCAACTTACATTAAAACTAGTTATTCTACCAACTCACCCTTCATTACTCCATATTAAAACACACTATTGTACCAAATCAACTTTCATGAATCCATATTAAAGCCCATTAATTTACCTTTCCTAACTTTAGAATTTTGATTGCAAGTAGTTCAACTTATTAAGAACATTAAATTTATTTAATGGAAATAGTTTTTTTTTATCACTTATTTAAACAAAATCCTTCACTAAATCATATCCCAACTAATTTTGTATTGGTGGATAATTACACTTAAGATTTGAATGGCGTGAAAAACAAATCACGATAAAAAGGATCATCATTTCATGGTGAATGCAAAGGATCATCATTCAACTTAACTATCCAAGAAACATCCATTCAAATTACAAATATATGAAAATCCCTCATCCATATAGACAACATTCTTTGAAAATATGCACTCTTCAAACTATGAAGAAATACAAATCAATTTTGAATATCCAACTTACAAATATTAAAAATGGTTGAATATGCAATTAACAAATCTAGCCTGAATTAACTCATACATATTGATAGAATTGGTTGATCTATACAGATAGTTCATATAGATAGAATTGGATGATATCTATTGATAGTTCATAATCTAAAGATAACAATTTTTTTATATACAACTTACAAATCTAGCATTGGCTCATCCATATTGATAGGATTGGCTCATCTATATAGATAGCATGCTTGGAATGTATGTACTGAAAAATAAGAACAAGTATAAATATAAGTCACAACCAATTTTCCCGTCCAATTTACAAATTGAATTTGAATGGCCTCATCCATATTCATAAGAACAAGTATGAACTGAATGATATGAACATATCTAAATCCAGGGAATTACTATTTTTCATTTCCAAATTTAACATTGATCACTAGTAATGGATTAACATCCTAAACATTTCAAGACCCATAAGCATGAGCACAACAAAAACTATACAAAATTCCATTAGCATGGGCACAACAAAAACTATACAAAATTCCACCAGCATGGGTAAAACAAAAACTATACAAAATTTCAAAACTAATTCAGAGCATGGGCACAAAAAAAACTGTACAAAATTACATCAACATGGGAAAAAAAAAAACTAATTCAAGTTTTCTGAAGTTAAGAAAAGAGACAAGTGGACCAGAACCAAAACTAAAAACAAAACCTCCATTGCTTTTGTTTCATGGCCATCCTAGAATTCATGAAAACCAAATGAACACCAAAATAAAGTAATAAGAAAGCCTCTTTGAAAGCCTCTTTTTCATTCATTTCTCTGTATATATGTGAGAAGGAGGCTCATTGAAAAGATGGTTGAGGATTCTAGATTAGACCAAATGCACTACTTTAATAAGTAAACAAACTCACTTCTTTATTGATGGATATTGTTTTTCAACTTTAATAAGAATTGTATGGAATTGATTGTTTTACATTGTTGATGAGAACTTTTCTCCTAAGATTTTTTTTGGCACATTTATAAAAGACTATGATAACTTAAATTTATAACAATTGAAAAAATAAAAGTAAAACTTATCTACTTTTAAAGGTAAGATAAACCAAACAATTTAATTTTATTCACTTATTAACTCAATCCTTATAAATAGACGTTCACTGAAATATAATAAATTTGACCCATAACTATTTTGTTATAATACCTTTTAAATAGTAGTGATATTGTTGGAGTTACTTCACACACACCTAGGATTTCTTTTTCCTAAGATTTTTCATTGTTTATTAGTCATAATTAGTCATTATCCAGTCTTCTATATTTTAGGGGAGAATTTTCCACCTCGAGAATATTCTTTTTCAGTTTACACTTCAGTTTGACTAGTTGAGTTGAGTTTAGATGCTGGATTGGTTTTGTCACCATGCAACATTGGGATCATCACCATGCTAGTTAGACCTTGCCTTTATATCATCAGCAGACTAGCGCGTTATCCTTGATTCCCTAATTTAACTCGTCACTACTCTATGTTCAGTCAGTTAACCGAAGACTAGTTAACTAGTTAACTCAACTAGGTGGCAGTTCACTCTTGTAACTGCCTGAGAGACTATACTCGGTGGAAGTTCACTCCCGTAACTATTGGTTTGTGTCCAGATCACTCTATACCACCACTATGGCTCATTGGTTCTCCTCTAGTGTCCACTCATTGAGCTGTAGGGATATTATCATGTGTAAATTATTCATTATTCATAACGGTTAATGAGAATTCTTTCATTGTTTGTCTCATTTTTCTTCTTTCTCCAATTCTCTCTGCAAATGTGTGTATTATTGTTTATATAAATATATTATGTGTAGTTTCAAAACATTTACATGGTATCAAAGCCGATGGACTACTAAGCAAAAGCTACACCAAAACATTTTGCAGGTACAAAAGATTGAAGACAACAGAAAGATGGATTTCCAAAAAGAATTCATTCTTACACCTTACAACTATTTTGCATGGAAGGAGAAAATAACCATATATATCTAAAACAGAGGGTTGTATAGGTTAACCTTGAATACAGATACAAAACTAACATCATCCATAGAAAAATCCAAGTACTTAAATTGCATGGATGAGGTAGTCGGAACAATTTGCAGTCTTATTTCTCTCGATATCCTTTTTCACATATCTTCCTGTAAGACTCCCAATGAAGCCTGGACCACCTTGGAAGGGATAATTGTAAAACTGGATGAGATGAGGGGACACATGCTGGACTTGGAGCTGCTCACATTGGATTCAGAAAGCTTCAAAAATATCCAAGATTTCTTTACAAAATTCAAGGATTTACTATTGCAACTCAAATCTTGAGGGGTTGATAAATCGAAGGAGGAGAAAGAAATGGTTCTCACCATTCTCTCCAAGCTTGGTCCTGAATTATCTGTATTCGTATCCACATTCCATTATGTTATATTTTCCTCCAGATCCACTGGGAATATTCCTTCTCTTGAGGACTTTATCGAATCCCTGACAAAAGAGAAAACCAAGCTCATCAACATGGGCACAATCAAAGTCCCAAGGGAGCATGCACTCAGTGTGCATGATGGAAGCCAAAAATATCAGAAATATAAATATAAACATAAACATAAATATTATGCACATCTGAAGAAGGAAGGGTACACAAAACCTTTAACTGATGCCTCTGGATCCAAAGGGGAAAAGGGAAGAAAATGGGAGAAATGCACATACTGTCACAAAGGAGTCCATTCGAAATCCATATGCATGCAAAAAAAAGTAGATATAATGTCTCAAATACTTCGGAAAAACAACCTTGGAGATCGCATCCCCAAGGGTGCCAAGAAGAAGAAGCCATAAGATATGAATTCCAAGAAAGAAAATTCTAGACATGCCTTGATTTCCATCAAATCCTCTCCCGATGCTTGGATCATAGATTTAGGAGCATCACATCACGTGGCTGCCTCAAAAGAAGTATATTCTTCTTTGGATGAATGCAAAGTTCCTCCCATTCTGATGGGGGACAACTCTTCTGTCAAAGTCACCGACAAAGGAAGGATTGAACTCACCAACAGAAGCTTCAATAACGTGTTGCATGTTTCGAAACTTTTTGTCAACCTTCTCTCCATGTATCAGATGAATAATTCCAACAAATTAAAGAAATTCATATTCACACCAAATTTCTTGGACATCTACAACATGCAAACCAACTCCAGGGTTGCTACGGGTGAAGTAAATCATCAGTCTAGATTGTATACATTTTCTGAATTCATTGAACCTGATTCTTCTTTACTGCTTACTCATGTTGATCAAAGTAGTAGGATATGGCATGCAAGGTTTGGACATTTGAATTTTATATACATGCAACGACTTAGCAAACACAGATTGGTTGATGGTCTACTAGACATCCATTTCTCCAAGGGAGTATCTGAGGGATGTGTTCTCGAAAAACACCCTCAAGAGAAATTCGACAAAGGAAAGTCTTAGCGAGATTTCGCAACTTTAGATATGATCCATAGTGACCTTATGGGTCCTTTACCACATCCATCCATTAGAAAAGTGAGGTTTGTTCTCATTTTTGTTGATAATTTCTCACGTTTTACTTGGATCTACTTTTTAGGAAAAAATCGAAGGTCTTTCAACACCTCAAAGATTTCAAAGCCTTGGTTGAGACACAGTCTGGAAAGAAGATAAAATTCCTATGAATTGATAATGGGGGAGAGTATGTGAATCATGAGATCCATAATATTTTCCATGAGGCAGGGATTCAGTTTCAACACATAGTTCCCTACACTCTGCAGCAAAACATAGTTGCTGAGTGGAAAAATTGATCTCTAAAGGAGATGGCATCTTGCATGTTGCATAAAAAGTCACTACCATAGATACTATGGGAAGAAGCACTTAATTGTGAAACATACATCCAAAACAGATCTCCCCATAGACCTGTCAAGGATAATAACCCCTACGAGGCTTCGAGCGGCCTCAAACCGGAAGTGACCCACTTTCGCATTTTTTGTTCATGTGCATGGGCCAACATTCCCTCTGAAAAGAGGAAGGAACTTGATCCACAGAGAACCAAGTGCATTTTTTTTGGATACCTTGACGATGTGAAGGGATATAGGCTCATTTATATTTCCTCAGACCGACTCATCGTTGAGCAAAGTGTCCAATTCAAGGAAAGTGTTTCGCATGCACCTCAGTAGTCACAGGAAAACACCTTCATTATTCCACCTGTCCGAGATGATGAGCATGCATATGTTGAATCCTCTTTAGATGAGAGATCTGACTTAGAGGAATCAGATGATTCAGATTTAGAGTCAGTACAGTTGGATGAAGATTCAGAGCATCCAGATGCAGTTGTAGAGCCAGAGGAGAGGCCTAAGTGGGCATGTACTATTCTTCAGGATGCAGGGGATCTCATTGGTGATCCAACCGATACTAGGAGGAATCGATATGATTTCTAGGATCCTCTTGCTGCACTCACTACCACTCAACCATTTCCATATAGACATCTTTTCTTGGTTCAGTCTTCAGATCCACAGTCTTATAGCGAGGCTGCTGGAAATCCCTTTTGGGAATCTTTAATGCGAGAGGAGTACAACTCCCTCCTCGAGAACCAGACCTTGGATCTGGTTCCCCTTCCTTCTGGGAGGAAACTTGTTAGATGTATATGGGTCTACAAGACCAAGAGCATAATGAATGGACATATCAATAGATACAAAGCCAGTCTTGTCACCAAAGGATTTTAGCAGGTTCATGGTATTGACTATGATGAGACCTTCACTCTAGTAGAAAAAATGGATTCCATACGATTGGAACTTACAATTTCGGAAACCAAGGGATGGTAAGTCCATAAGATGGACATGAAGAATGCATTTTTTCATGGTAATCTCTCTGAGGAGATCTACATGGAGAAACCCCAGGGATTTATGCAGAACTCATGTTTGGTTTGTCGACTGAAGAAGTCACGTTATGGCCTCAAGAAGGCTCTAAGGGCATGGTATGCCAAGATGGATTCCTACCTGTTGTCACATAAATTTTTATGTTGTAAATCAGACCCGAATGTCTAAATGCTCAGGACGACTGATTCACTTCTACTTTTAGTTCTGTATGTCGATGAATTGCTCATCATCGGGTGCTCGACTTCAATGATTGCTATAGTCAAGAGGATTCTACATGATAGGTTTTTGATGACGGGCATGGGTCTGCTACACTTATTCCTTGGACTCGAGATCAGTCAGGATGCATCAAGCATCAAAAAGTCTCAGGACAAGTATGCACGAGATCTCCTTGAGAGATTTCACATGGCAGACTACAAGTCTGCTCCGACTCCTTTCCTATAAGGAGTCAAACTTGAGGATGGAGGGGAGACTCCACTGGTTGACAACACACTATACAGACAACTAGTGGGGAGCTTGTTGTATCTCACACACTCTAGACCATACCTCTCATATGCAGTTGATGCAATTTCCAAGTTCCTGCAAGAGCCGCATGAGCTACATTGGAAAGATGCAAAGTGTATCCTTCGATACATTCAGGGCACCATCACCTTTAGGATTCATTATGAAACAGACTCTACATTAGATCTCATCGGATTTACTGATTTCGACTGGGTTGGCGATAGCACTGATCACAAGTCCATATTCAGTTACTCACTCAGTCTTGGTTCTGGGCCTATCTGTTGGTGGAGAAAGAAGTAAGCTTCCATTTCTCTATCTTTAGTCAAGGAAGAGTACATAGGGGTAGTTAACATAAGCATTGATTCTATATGGATACAACATTTTGTCACTGCGTTGGGCATTCAGTTTGATCAGCCGTGTTGAAACATATATATTTTTCTAAAATTTTAGACTTAATTTTTTTTTCATTTTTGTTTAAATAAAGACAAATGCGCACTTGGATACTACCCTCGATAAAATATTCCGATTAATCTAATGGTATAAAATCTTTTAAAATTCATGGAGCCACCTTTTCATTAAAAATTCAAATCACTAAGACAACTTTCAAAGTATCTAGTTTCGGGGTTTCACAATTCTAACAGTTAGACATACAAAGAACTCCAAAGTCCCGATATGCGAAGTCGCAAAACTAGATTAAATTAAAATGAGTTAATTAAACAATTAAAATGATTAACAATAATTAACCTTATCGTGAATTCATGTCTCAGGAATCCTACCTCAAATGATAACTTAAAATCCTGATACCCGAAATCGTGAAATCATTAATTAATCGTGATTATTTACAAACATTAAACATGATTAATATTAATTAATCAATTGTGATTTCGTGATTCGGGGATCATAGGTTTAATCTAAGTAGGATAGCCCAAGACCCAAAACTCCGAAATGGATTAAGCTTAAATATAATCAATTAACCATATAAACTCAATTTATTAACAAAATAAAACATTTTTATTTAACTGTTGAGTTTAAGCTAATTGCGATATGGCTGATTTCAAATTTCTTTTCCGATCACGAAATATTGACCACTAATGTTATTAAATGACCATCCTAGGGAAATGATCTCAAATAAGATCCTGCTTTAACACCAGAATACTTTTATTAAAAAAATTAAACGCATTGTCAGTGAAGGTATATGTAGGTTTATGTGTTTAAGGAAAAATATATTTTTTCATTTTTACATTCACATTTTGGTAGAACCTGCTTAGCGAGATACTCAGTCCTATGAATTTTTTGTGACAAATAACAAGTTTTTGAGAACTGCTACCATGCCGCCACGAAAAGAATCTAAAGCAACTGGTGATAATTCAGGCCAGAGCTCAGAGGTTTTCTCTGACACCTCAGCCAGAAGTATAAACACAACTAAAACATGGACGCATGTATTCAACATCCTATAGTATGAACTAGTAAAATACCCTGATGATTCAAGTGACAATGAAAAGGAAGACTTATCGACCAAATACAAGACTATTTCCCAATCAGAGCTGCATAATGTAACAACAAGGCCGAGGCTTTTACCCTACAATGACATGATTGGATGGGCACTAGATCATGTGGATATCCCAACTAGAACTATATTCAATTCTTAGAAAGTAGTTATTGGGTCATTTCAGCCGGAACACATATAGGTGATGTATAAATTGTCTTCAACACCAAACTTCATTTACAATGCCAGTTTTCTAGTGAATTTTAACAAGGAGTGTGATCAATATGGAAAGAGTCTTTCCGACTTGATCAAGGACTGGTGTTCACGCCCTGAAAATTTCATAGCCGATTCTCATGGCATATACTCAATCTCATCACTAGAACCTCAATTCATGTATATAGCCATGATGATGCTTAGAATCTATGGAAAATAGAACACAACTCATTTCTTTCTACCATGGGTACCCATTATAAACACAGTGTTGGAAGGGTATTCTTTCGACTAGGCCAAGATATTGTTGGACAACCTCGCTAGTGAAATTATATAATACTAGACAAAGAAAGTCAAGGGGAAATAAACTTCATTCTTCATGTCATCTTATATTATGGACACCATTTGTTTCATGACACCTTTCCCACTGATGGGCTAGAGCTGGAATCCATATAGTGCAGAACCAATTCATATTTATCATTCAAAACTCTACCGGAAGACAAGGCCAAGGTTATTTTATGAAATCTATAATTAGGTAGCGATGTAGCTGCACACTACTATATTTGGTCACCCACCTACTATAATTTCAGACACAGTTGTGGATAACCTAGATAAATTGGCTGACTGGTACATCGAGGAACACTACTCATATATGAGTTTTAGGGTGTTCCCGATTCCCCCCATGTGCTTGACATAAATTTTACTTAGACCAGCACGACAATGCTTGCCAATTATCATGACAAAGCGTACTCGATTGGAATTTGAAAGAGATCAAAGGGCTATAGAAAGGTATAGCCTATTTTTACGCTTACAATTGGTGCATTTATTTGTGGATTCCGAGACACTCCAAAGTGGAGAACTGCAGCCTTGGAAAATAAAGTTAGTTGTATTGAATTCAAAACGCGACGAAGAGGTGGGTAAGGTAACCATATGGCCAGTTTCAATCTAAAAACATATGAATATGAAGAGTCCCTAGGGACAAAATGTTATGAGGGTGAAATATTACCAAGGAATTTACAGTAGAGTTGGAGCTCTATCACACGATAAAATTACTAATTTTACAACTTCCAAAGAGAGGTGAAAAGTATCCTTAAGAAGTATTATAGGAGAGAAAACACAATGTCTCCGACTACGACAACCGAGACCAAAATCCAGGAAGTGGGAAGCTCCTAGCAAACAAAATACGGAAAACTTATGAAATCTGGGGTCTGGAGCTGAGCCCAGGCAGCGGAGGTATCGGATAAATAGGCCAAAGATCAAACAGAGATACTAACAAAGAAAGGATAAGATAAACCATTGTCTACACCAGATAAACCAACTACAGATGGAACGAGAAAACAATTATCTACAAAAATTGACAGCCCCATTTAGGTTGTCACACCATTACAATTCACTAGAGGAAACACCAATGCAGATGTAATATTCATAGGAGATCTCACACCTATCCCTAATGAATAGATACCACCTCCCTTAGATTTCTTTTTTTTTTTCGATTAAGAAAGGAGGATTTAGTAATTGAAGAAATACACAGGAAAAGAGAAAGGTAGAAGCTGTCAAAAATCATAGAGAGTCGCAGTGGATGGACAAAGAAAGAAAGGTGAAACTGTCAAAAATCATAGAGTACTATTGGATGGACAAAATTTGGAAGAAGAATACTTTGTTATAGAGGTAGCAGGCTCTTTGGGAGATTTTACAACAACTAATCTATTCTAAGTTGATAATCTGAAAGAAAGACTGAATAAGAGGAATCATATGATAAGTCCATTCCACAATCAAACAAGGAATACAAAAAATAATGTCAGAGATGAAGTCAATAGAGGGCTTGAACAGGCTAGAGCTAGTGATAAACAAGAAATCCAACTTCTCAAGTCCAGTCTTTATGAGATGCATACGAATGTGCAAGTAAGTGAAAGACAGGCTATCCAAAAAGATGAGTTGGTTAAATAATTACAAGACAAGGTCAGTTCCACTCAGAAAATGGTTATGGATATAGCAGTGTTTCAACCTCAAGCATTGGAACTCCTAAAGAAACTGGAAATATAAAAACATAACCTTTTTTCTAAGGTAGAAAACATCCAAAATCATTTTCGAGAAGTAAACCAATCATTGGATAATATTTCTTTAAGAGAAAGAGAGGCTACCGCAACCCGGACCACTTTTCACGAAGCGGTTGTGTCATTGGCTAGAGAAGAAATACCTGTAACTCCCAGATTGATTGTTGCAGAGTAGTTCAGAGGTGATATAATATTGAAGACATGGGAGGCCAATATAGCCGAGAGTAAAATAACGACCAAAGAAATAAAAGAGGATTGTGAGGAGGTTTTTCATTTTATTAATAAAGAATCACTATGCCTCGGAAAGGATGATTGTTCTGAAATACTAGGACAAATCAACATTATAAAGAATCAAATTGACATCAAAGAATTCTTAGAGGAAGCTCAGGATGAAATTTCTCAACTAAAGCAAGTTGATATCGCTCAGATAGATATATGGATGGTAAAGCCAAATTTACAGTTACAACCAATGACTTCTGAAGATAAAAGGATAGAAGACAGGTTGTCACAATTGCAAAAGAAGTTGTATCTTTTTGAGGTAAAAGATGTGACAGAACCTTCTAGACTATTAGTACAATTTCTAGGCAAGTGTGTCGAATGTATTGAGAGAGGAAAAGGGAGTACCTATGAGGTAACATGTACATATCTGTTTCTTCTGGTATAAGAAAGAGATAGAGAAAAACCAAGTGAAACGGTTTAGGTTTTCATTTTGTAACCATTATTATCTAGGAATAATGAGAATTCCAACTGCCTAGGTTTGAGAACCTCTTGTATAAATATATTTTCAAGAGACTAAAAAAGGGTTGCTTCTTGCTGCATGTAATTGAGAAAAATATCCTTATTAAGGATTAATACAAGTGTAGAGCAGAGATTCCACATTTCATTCAGTTTGCATTATGTGTTCTTTTGTCTTTCCATATCTCATCATCTTTTTATATATTTCCTTGATGAATGCCTGATCAAAACTTAGTACAACATCTACTTTGGTTACATTTCATTTAGTGATTTAATATCGCACAAATTTTCCTTTGTTTTTACTATTAGTAAACACAATACCTATGAGTTAATTGGATTGCTACATTTTACGCTTAATTTAAGGTTATATCATCTATTTTATTATTCTGTAATAGATGCCCTGCTTTGTCTAACAGATTTATGTTTTTCTCTCATTACAGCCAATGATTTTAATTTTAATTCAGACATGAAAGACGACCTCTGAGCTGTTATACTGTTAATTCATTTAAGATATTTTTTCTCATACAATTGAGGTAAAAAAATCAAACTTTAAAACTTTCCTTATGTATTGATTCCTTGACATTATACTTTGAGCCTTAAGTATAATCTTAGGAACAACATATTTTTGGCGCCGTTGCCGGGGATGGAGAATCGAAGTTATTTTTCCCTAGGAGAATGACATTGGTAAGTTTCTTTCTTTGATAGTGAACTAAGATTGAACACTTTATAAGGCTAACATTTTACTTTTCACTTGGTGACTCCACAATTGATAAACTGGAATTCAGTTGAAAGAATACCAGAAAGAATCTAGATGATAAGCAAACCTCGCTTGTATCTGACCCTGAAATTTTTTTGAAACCTAGGGGATAACTTAAATAGAATATTGCTTCAACAAGTAAGGTTTATCAACCCAAATCAAATAATAAAGTTTTATTGGAATCGTTAACTCTGCAAGAAGGTCCCATCCAACTCCTTTTCGAAGAAACATCTTCTAATAAACTTGAATCCGAAACCCTAAAAATAGACTTGGTTTCATTCAAGATTAAAGCTGACAAGATTCCAACCTCTCGAAGCTATGAAGAATATATATTTTACCCCAACTTGACTCTTGTTGGTTCTCTTGTGTATACATCCTATAAATCCAAAGAATCGAGTCCTCATTTCCATGTTCCCTTCTTTTCAGATTTTCTGTCTCATAGTTGGAAGTCTGTTAAATCTTTTTCGCTTCATTCTGAAGGTATCGAAAAGTTGCTACACATTTTTGAAAAAGAACCCTACAATCTCAAAGTTTCATTTCTAAAATTATTAATGACTGCGGTCAGGGGAGGTGGTTCCAGAGGTGGTGGTTTCAAAGGTGGTGCAAGAGGAGGGGGAGGCAATCAAATACCACCCCCATTTCTTAGATTTTTTGCTAAAGTATCTGATATGTATGCTCCTTTGGTTATCCCAGTTCCCCTCCATGATTTACCTGAAAACTATATGAAGAACTTACAAAAGTTCATTGGATAGGGATACTTAACCATGACTGAGCACATAAATTTATTTGATCAATTTGTTGATATCCTTGGCCTTGAGAACGAGGATGTTTATTCTAGACTCCTAGTTCAAACTTTTGAAGGACAGGTGAGAACCTAGTTCCGAGGACTGCCACTAGATTCCATAGGAACATATGACGAGTTAAAAAGTGCCTTTATTAGACAATGGGGAGAAATAAAAGATCACCTTTATTATCTAACCGAGTTTGGAGCTTTAAGAAAGAAAAATTTAGAGACAGTTCTTGAGTTTACTTAAAGACTTAATAAATTATATAATAAGATTCCATCTGAGGTTAAACCTTCCCAACCTGCAACGAAAGTAATTTTTGTTGAGGCTTTTGATCTGTATTTCTCTCTATTGTTGAGAGAAAGGAGATTTGTCAACCTCACTGAAATGCAGGATGATGTTGTAGAAATTGAATCAAATATGATGGCATCGAGGAAATTAAAAACTAAATTTGAAATGGGAAATAAATAAACTAGATGATTTAGAGAACAAGCAGGACCCTCTAGATCTTGGAGTTCGTCGGAAGATACAATAGATGACATGGAAAAAATATTCAAAGAATTGTCAAATAAAATCTCAAAAATGGAATTGCACTAATAAAAAAACGAGCAGTTCCCTAGGAAATATTTCAGAAGAAATCCTAACCCTCAAATGAAACAATGACAAATCTGTTGAAATAATGTAACTACGAAGAACATTCTTATTATTATTTTATTATTGGATTAAATCCCCATTGTGGATTAATCATGTCATTATTATTATTATTATTATTATTGTTATTGGATTAATCCCCATTGAGGATTAATCATGTCGGTAATTGTATAAGGACCAAATCCCTTTTTGCAGATTGGTCATTGGACAATTACAAAGGACAGAATAAGAAGTCAGCCCCAACAATTATTATGGAAGACCCATAATTAATTAAAGGTGGGTTTACCCACCCATAGTGAGAGGTCGGCCCTGCCAGTTGTGACCTTTCACACGTGCTAGTCTTGTATAAATAAGAAGCTAGCACCTCACTTCAAACACACAACTCACTTGCTCATTCTCTTATGAGGCAAGCGGAAATTACCAGTTGAAGAGAGGGAGAAGAGTGGCGCATCTCTTGGGGAGGAATATCTATATTGGTTTGATTTATCTCTTGAACATTGTATAAGCTATTTATGATAAGGAAGGTTTGTTGGGTTTTCTTCCCCTAGAGGGTTTCCCAGGATAAATGTTGTGTCTCTTGTGGATGTGTATTTCTGAGTGATATTGTTCTTATGTTTCTCTTATCTATTGAAATGCAAAGAACTATAATAATGGCAAAAACATTAACATGGTATCAGATCCAACCTGAAGGAAGCACAATTTGCAAGAGGAAAAATGTCACTATTACCATACCCAAAAATTAGGGTTTTGCAAAAGTGAATATTTTCAGCTCCCTAACCATATAGAAAGCTGCGCCCTCCCCCAAGGATCAATTTGGCACTTAGAGCGCACCTTTTCAGTGGCTAGATCTCCCGGAAATTGAAACCCTAGTTTCACAAAGTACCAGAAAAC
>SNQJ01S0071607.1:93400-110011 GCA_010110895.2 Picea sitchensis | reverse complement strand
AACTCTTTAATTTTCTCATATATGTATGTTTGTTTCATTTCTTTGTCGTTTTTTTTTTTTCGTTTTAATTTGTTTTGACTTTTTTTAATCGTTTATTTTAGATTTGTCTATCATTATGTTTTTTTCCAAATAAAATGTCAATATATATTAAAAAATATGTTTTTTTTCTTTAGTTTTTGGATTTTGTCTTTTTTTTTTAATGATTTTGTTTTCAATACACATTTCAATTTGGAAAGTGATGTTGAGGTTTTGGTTCGCAACGTGATTAGTTGTTAAATCCATGGTTTCCAACAAGTTGTAATGTTAACCTTGAAAAAAGGCGGTGTTATCACCACTTTTCATTTCCAGGGTTGATTTTAAGGTTTTTGTTCGAAAGAATACCAGTAGTTAAGGCCATGATTTCAAACAAGTTGTAATTTAAACCCTAGAAAAAAAAAGGGGGTGATGATGGGAGCACCATTTTTCGATTCGAGGGTCAATTTTAAGGTTTTCGTTTGCAACTTTATAGATAATGGTTGCAAAATTCTGCAATTTTAACCTCAAAAATAAAAGGATGTTATCTATAGCACCAATTCTTGAAATGGGGATAAAAATAACCACTAAACACAACTTGTAAAAACCGAGAACTCTGGAGAGTTCTCATCAAGTTGGTAACTATGTTTGTTGAAGTAGCTCAAATTAAGAATGATTTCTACACTTAAATTCTAAAATATACATAACAACCCACCCAAGTTAAAAAAAAAAAAAAATAGGAAAAAAAAAAGAGTGTAGACAATGACGACTCAACAAACATAAGTTTTATTAAAATGTTTAGAAATGGTCTAGAGTTGTCCTTTAATATATCTCTAATGGTGTCACTATTGCTAGCAACCTTGTGGCAATCACACCCTTTAAGACCAACTAATTTGGCATGATTTCATGCACCAAACTATCACAAATCAAACAATTTGACATTTGTGTCAAATATACCAAATATGGAAAATAGTTGCAATATGAAAATTTTTAATAATAGAGAACACTAACACCAATTAATATGAAAATTACCTCAATGCACTTCTTGGCATAACTCCAAGAATGGTTAGTGATGGGTGCAGAAATTGCATTGTGATAGGGAGTTAAATAAATATGGTTAGGAAATGTGTATACATATACAAATAAAAGTGTATCACCAAGAGCAAGAAATACCTACAAGCCAGGTACAAGGGAATACAAGGGAATGAAATGAATCCACCTTTATCTATCACACAAATGTAAAAGACATGATAGAAATATATTAATACCATTAAAAAACCAAATTCAGTTTGAGATTCAAATAATAT
The DNA here is from genome assembly GCA_010110895.2 of Picea sitchensis. Classification (NCBI taxonomy): domain Eukaryota; kingdom Viridiplantae; phylum Streptophyta; class Pinopsida; order Pinales; family Pinaceae; genus Picea; species Picea sitchensis. The sequence continues at coordinate 108,692 of SNQJ01S0071607.1, read as the reverse complement.
AAACCAACAAATTCTAGAGGAAATAAATGATAATTGTGCATGCCATGGAAAAGGATTAGTGTGCATACTATTCACTTTTAGTAGACATGTATTCCACCTTTGTTTTAGCATCGAAGCTATTAAATAATAGATTAGCATGTGTACAATAGGGGGTAGTATGGCTTGCTGCAATAACAACAAAGAATTGAAACCCAGGGGGTAGTATGGCTTTCTATAATAACAACAAAGAATTGAAACCCAGGGGGTAGTATGGATTTCTGCAATAACAACAAAGAATTGAAACCCATGTTTTTTTTTTGTAAATAAAAAGAAACCTTATATTATATCAATTGTCTACAATACAATGACACTTGGAAACCACCTATTCTGCCACAGGAGGGAAACCAGAACATGTGGCTCCGATCTGTTTTGGCACTGCCATGACTGTAAGAAATTATACAAAAATTATATAGAAAATTGCAAGTGTTTGCAGGAACCCAGTTCTGCCTTCCTATTCTAGGGCTGGCCATATACAGAGCCACCATTACTGATAGAATTATACAGACAAAATGAGAAAAATCTAGCTTGTCGTCGTGGTAAATTAGACCACCGATGTTATAATTGAAATAAACAAAAGACTGTGACTTGGGGTGAGCCGCTTCAGTCCATGGTAGAACCTAGTTGTCCATGGATGGTGTAAGCTGGGGTGAATCGTTGTTTGCAAGTTGAGCACGAGGCTTGTGCTGGAGCATCCGTGAGTGCCTCAAAGAGAATGTCCATTCTTTGACTGATGACACCTTGACAATGCATCTGGTCATCCTGTCGCTTCCTAATCTAGAAGAGGAGCTCAAGGTGCTCTTCTGCAAGATGGTTGGCAAAGTGCGGAGCCTCTTCTCCCTTGCATGTCTCGTCGCCACCCCCTGCAATTATTTCCTTGTCTGTACCTGCCAGCTGCCAACTTGGAGGGATCTCCTCCTCCACTTGGTATCTCTCGTCACCTTAGTAGGGCTCTCCTAGCTTGACAGTTGGGGGGGCTATAAGGTTGGTGATTGAGGGGGGGCGCACACCCAAGGGTGGTGCCTCCTCTTTCACTGTGCTTGGACTGTAATGCAAAACCAGAGGTGGTGCCTCCTCTTTCACTATGTTGGGGCTGTAATGTAGAGGCAGAGGTGGCACCTCCTCTTTCACAATGTTGGGACAGTGATGCAGAGGCGTTGGTGGCGATGGGGGAAAGTGCGTCGTGGAGGACGTTGTTTCCATTTTCACCTTGCATGCCTCAGGAGACTGGAGCGAGGTAGACTGAGTGCTCAGAGTAGAATGGTGGGGATGGGCAAAGTGAGTGATGAGAGCTCTTTGGGAGGCAGTGAGCCTAGTAGCCTGAGAGAAGGTGTTATTTTTCCTAACGCCCCTCTTGGGCTTTCCGCGCTCCCGTGGCATGGCAGGGGGGACAAGGGGTGGTGGAGGGGGTAAAAGGAGGCTGTGGAAATAAGTAGGATGCAGTGGAGGGAGATGGAGGAGCCCAAGCAAAATGAAGTAGGATGGATGTTCCTGGTTCGTAGGGGGCGAATTGAGGCCAGGAGGATGCATAGGGTTAGAGCGATGATGCCAGAAAAACCATTAAGGCCGAAGTGCTCTACAAGAAGAGCGCACCAAGTGAAAAATGAATTAAGCTGCATTCTGGGGCTGCTCTTAATGCCAAGAGAGCCTGAAATGACCCCTCCCATTGCCATTGAAGGTCGACGGGACCTCTGCAACTGCTTGGTACCAAATGCCTGGTTGGTTCACTCACCTAAGAGCCCAGCCAGGCGCACTAACTTAATTTCCCGCATGGTGTGAGCCATGGGAAGTAAATGCATAGGGGGTGGTGGTCGGGGATAATAACTCCCCCAGCTAATCTGGTTCAGCTGTCCGCCTCATCACGCCAGGTGGCACCCCATTCGGGTGAGGGTAGTCTCTTCGGGCTAGCTCCCTGCAGTGAGTCCATATTGTCGAATTATGGGGTCGGATGGAATTTGTGAGAGTGATGTTCTGCACGAGATCAACTCCTGCATTGGTTAGTCTGTCTGCCACCTTATTTGCATCGTGTCTTACATGAGAGGTGATGATAGTAAAAGAAGGTCTGAAGAGTGATTGAAAGCTATGGAGGGGACCCAACACGCACCAACTAGCGGTGATCCTTTCTGGATTTATTTCGTTGAGGATTTTAGATGCCAACTCAATTATGACTTTGGAGTCTCCTTCTATGACTAGGCAAGTAAGATTATGGTCCAGAGCCAGTTGTACTCCTCTGATTAGACCCCATATTTCCGCTGAGTTGTTGGTGTTGAATCCCAGATTTTCAGCTGTAATATTGTGGATTTGGCCTTCGTTGTTTCTTATCACTACTCCTACCCCAGAGGGGCCTGGATTTCCCTTTGAAGCTCCATCAAAGTTGATTTTATGAAACCTGAGTAGAGGGGGAGACCAGACCTAGGGGCTGACGGTTAGGGCTGTGAGGGGGGGCTGGGAAGACAGAGCAGAGGGTGAGAGCATAAATCCCCAGGAGTTGAAGATCGAGGTCTCTCCTGAGTCAGAGGGGAGGTCTTGTTTAGTCCAAGGATGGAGTTGAAGGGTTTCTTGAAGGTGCAAGAGAATGGTGGACCAGATGCAGGCCCTCGGGGAAGGCTGGGAGTGAAAAACTCTTATGTTTCTTTCCTTCCAGAGTTGCCAAACTATGAAACCTGGCAGAAGTTGTCAGGTTCTGTTCAAGAGTTGGCTTTTGTAGGATCCTGAGCCCCAACTTCTTATCATGTTTATGATGTTTCCTTTGACTCGATTTATTCTTCTCATGAGTTGAGTGGCTTGGTTCCAAATTTCTTCACTGATGGTACAGTTGTTTAGGAGGTGCTCCATAGTTTATGCTTGTTGATGACGGAGATGGTAGATCGAGGGGCCAATGAAGCCTCTTCTCTAGAGATTGTCCCAGGTTAAAATCTTGTTTTGAGATTTTAGGCCAGAATTTGGATTTCCAAATTGTAGTCCAGATAGGGTCCTTCTGCAGTGTTTGAAATCTTTCATGTAGAGTGTACCCTTATTTGAGAGTGAAGTTTCCATGAGGTGAGTGCCCCCATCATAGAACATCTAGATCATTTCTTGTTTGAATTCTTCTTGAGGTGATCGATTGCATCCAGTGCTACAGGTTACAGTCCTCTGCTACCTATTGTTCCTGATGGAAAGATTTCCAGGTTCTCCAGGGAGAGTTGATTAGGGAATGTGTCCACATGTAAGCTACCTTAAAGGTGGAAAGATTTTGTATCTGGTTTTCATAGTGAAGCAGATTTTCTTCTGATTGGAAGGGTGGCATTTGTTGCCAGGAATCCGTCTAGAATAGTGTGCTCTGACCATTGCAGATTTCCCAGAAGGCGTGCTCCTGAATAAGTGGCTTGTTTCTCCAAGCCACATTCCAGATGTTAGAGCCTTGAATTGTGTCCTGCATTCTGATCAAGTGGGCTTGTTGAGTATTTGGGGCATATTTACGTTTCCAGAGCTTGGCCCAAATTTCTGTAGGAGTTTTGAGCCATCTCCACCATATTTTGGCTCCCATGGTATTGTTGAGTTTGCCAGGGTCTTGGAGGCCCAGGACACCTAGGGATTTTGGTTTGCATACTTTGTCCCAACTAACGAGAGCCCATTTTTTATCTGGGTTGTGTCCATGCCAGAGGAAGTTCCTCTGCAGATTCCAAATTTTCTTTATGACAGATTGAGGGGCATCTAGAGCTGAAAAGAGGTAAGTCGGGATGGCTTGGAGGACAAACTTTAGGAGGGTGATTCTGGCTGGGAGATTAAGGGAGCAGAAGGTCTAGGTGCTAAGACTATTGGAAATGGAGAGGAGGAGGGAGTCCCAAGAGAGATTCAGGGCTGCCAATTTTGAGAGAGGGAGGCCCAGATATTGAGTTGGTAGGGTGTAGACGAGAATAGTTAAAAGCTGGGAGATGTGTTGTTGGATGGCCACTGGCATGTTAAAGAAGAACAGTTGCGATTTTGCCAGGTTGAAGGTTGTTCTTGAGGCTTCGCTGAAGTCATTAAGGATGGAACTAAGCTTGTTTTCTTCTTGCGCAATGGGGGTGATCAAGAGCATTGTATCATCTACAAATTGATTGTGTGAAGCTGTAGGTTGAATCCCATGGAGAGGGAGGCCTTGCAAGGATCCATTTTCGATGGAGGCTTTTATATAGCGACCTAGGCCTTCCATCATTATGACAAAGAGGAACGGGGAGAGAGGGTTGCCTTGCCTTATTCCCCGAGAGGGAAAGAAGCGTTGGGAGGGGGTTCCATTGACCAGGATTGAGAAGAAGGTTGAGGAGATAAGGTTCATGATCCAGGCTATCTAGTTAGTGCTGAAACCGAAGGCTATTAAGACAACTCTCATGTAGTGCCAACTTAATTTGTCAAAAGCTTTTGAAAGATCAAGATTTAGAAGCATACTTGGAGTGTGTGTGCTTTTGAGCGAGTGGATGACTTCGTGGACAAGAATGACGCTATCCATGATTTCCTTCCTTCAACGTACCTTGATTGCTCCTTTGAAATGATGAAGGGGAGAATAGGTTTGAGTCTTAGAGCTATGACTTTGGAGATGATTTTGTAGATCACATTGTAGAGTGCTTCTGAAGTTCTTCGGATTGGTAACCCTATCTTCTTTGGGTATTAGGGTGAGGAAGGTGGCATTGAGGACTGGGAGGACTTTGTCGGAGCTGTGAGATTCCTCAACCAGTTGCCATACTTCTTCCCTTAACATTGGCTAGCATGAGTGGAAGAAGTCCGTTGTGAAGTCGTCTAGGCCTGGAGCTTTGCCCGTGGGTAGGTCCTACATGGCCTGATCAACTTTTGCCTGAGTTATGGGTGTCATAAGGGATTCATTATGTTCCTGGGTGATGAGGGTCGGGATATTTTTAGTCACTCTTTCAATTGCAACAGTGCGGTCCCCTGGGGGCTCTGAGAGGAGATCTTTGTAGTAGCCGATGAGCTTCTGCGTTATATCCTGGTGGGAGAGCAGGGTGGTGCCCTGTACGTTTTCCAGTTTTGTGATGCAGTTGATAAAGCATCTGTGAATCATGGAGTGGTGGAAGAATTTTGTGTTTTTTTCCCCCTCTTTGAGCCACTGAACACGAGATTTCTGTCTCCAGAGAATTTCTTCCTATTTGAGCCTCTCTTCCAGCTGTTGTTTGATCTGCTACTCCTCCTGTTGTTGGGTTGGAGTGTGCACGGTTTGAATGATTTGTGTCTACAGGGCTTCCAGTTTCTGTTCCAACATATTTATTTCTTGGAAGATATTCCCGAAGACTTCCTTATTCCACTTTCGCACTTGTTGCTTGAAGTATTTGAGCTTCTGCTGGAAGAAGTACATCTTGGTGCCCTTATGGATTTTTGTCGTGCTCCACCAGTGGTGAGCCATCTTGGAAATCTGAGTGGGAAAGCCAGAATTTTTCAAATCTGAAGGGTTTGAGCTTAGGGGTGGCCATTGTGTCAACCCAGAGCTGAACCGACCAATGGTCTGAGCCTGCTTTGGGAAGGATGTTGGACTCTATTAGGGGGCCTTCCAAGAGGAGGGTTTCCAAGAGAAGGAAATGATCTAGCCACCAAGATATTTGTTGATGCCCCGATCTCTTGTTAGTCCAGGTGAAGGTGCCATTGCCATTCTCGATATCAACCAGTTTGTGTTGATCTAAGAGCTCCTAGAATTTTATGTTGTCCTGTTCCAATCTTTTTTTCCCTCCCATTTTTTCTTCTAACGTGAGGATCATGTTGAAGTCTTCCCCAATGATCCACCTTTGGGCCTCGACTATAGAGTTGATATAGGATAGGTTCTGAAGAAAAAGGTATTTGTCTTGATTGTTCTACGGTCCATAGGCATTGGTGATCAACCCATCCTTTTCTGAACCAATGGCTTGGTAGTGGGTTGTGAGAGTTCCTAAAGTGGAGAAGCCTTGGTCTAGAATAACTGTGGCAGGATTCCAAACAATGGTTAGGCCATCTGCAACTCCTTTCAAGTCAGTGTGGTATAAGTCGCAAGTGCACCAACATCTTTTGAATATTTCTTCCACGATCTTCCCTGTGCATTTGGTTTCTTGGAGAAGGAGAATGTTAGGGTCTTCCATTTTGATGCATTTTTGGAGAATCCTTTACTTGGATCTTCCATTTAGGCCTCTGATGTTCCAGGTGAGGACCTTCATATTTAACAGTTTGATGGGTGGGAAAAGGAGCTCTCTGAGAGCTTGTGTATCTGTCCCAAGTTGATCATGTAGTTGTCAGTTTCCTTTATGAGATGATGCGTCGATTTTCTGCGACGTCTTTTGTTCTCTTTTGGATGTCTTCTTTGGTCTAATTTTGGGTCTCCCTTGATGCCTAGCCATGAGTTGGCCCCTGTTGATGAGTCCAGAAATACTTTATGGAATTTCCTGAGCTGGTCTTCTGGTAGGGTTTGTAGGTCCTTCTTGTTGAGTGCTTCTTCAAGTCTGTCTAGGTCTATTTCTACTAGGTGATGTTCATCCATTTCCATGATTGTATCCTCTTCCTTTTTTAGTTCTTTTTCTATGTCCGGGCGGTTCTTTGGGTCAGTTGGGATCCCTGGGATGAGGTGCTCCTGCGGCTGTTGGTTTTCCCTGTTGTTGTTGTCTTCTTTCCATGTCATCTTGTGGGGGTTTTGCACCTCTTCTACCTCTGGAAGATTATTTAGGGCTTTGAAGGAATTGGTGTTGGGGTTTTTTCTTCCATTGTTAGTATCAGGTTTCTTCTGTGATTGCCTTCTACGATTCTGCACCTAGGTAAATCCATCCTTTGGTTTTTCTTCCGCTGTTGTCTTGGGGGGGGGCATTGAGAGGGCAGTCTTTGAAGAGATGTCCATGTTCATGACACTTTCTGCATCTAAAGGGTATGTGTTCATAATCTATGGTTTGGGCCCATTCCTCATCCTAGTATTCTAGGGTAATCGTACCTAGGAGGGCTTTGGAAATGTTCATATAAACACATATTCTAGCATATGAGGTATATTTCCTATGTTTGGTGGCTTCTGAAGACTTGACATGTTTCCCTAGAGTGTTACCAATTCCCGTTAAAATTTCTTCTAACCAAAACTCTTGAGGCAGGGAATAGAGGCGAATCCATACCGAGGCATAGGCAAAGTTTTCCTTTTCTGGGTAGAAGCGATTGGTCCAGAAGTGCAAATAGATACCAACAGAGTTATAAAAATGGGGTCCTATTTCAAAGATGCAGTCTTTATCCTCCAAGTTGTAGAATATGACTGTGAAGAACCCTTTGGAGCTCAGTTGGAGCTCGTAATCCCCCATGGGGTTCCACCATGCCTTTATCCAACGAGCTAGGTCTTTTTCTGAGGGCCAGAGGCCCAAGAACTTGCCTATGAGGGCATGGTCCCTCATGAACTGGGTGTGTTTCCTATTCTGTTGCTCTTTATGACGTACTAAGGTGCAATCAGGGCTTGTGGGATACATTTTCCTAATATCCAGGCCCGAGCTGCTTTTGGATGCGGGGATTCTACATCCATGTTTGTGCTTGTGCTTCCATCCATTTCTTCCTGCAAGTATTGTTCATGCAGGTGCGGAGACGGTTCAAAGGACGTCCAGCACACACGGGAGTTATTAGGGTCATTTGTTGCGATATTGCGATATGAGGGGGCCTTCGCCCCCCCTTATGCGCTCATTTTGTTGATAAGATCAGAGCTACAGTGCATAATGTGCCAAGTGCATACAAAGGAGGTCGGTGGTGGAAAGGGCGGTGGTTTGCTAAAGCATGAAACCCTAAACTCATAGCTTCAATCGCTCATCCATGATTTTGAATTGAAACCGATGCTGCCACCATTGCTTGAAGGACATTAAATCAATGGATTTTTAAAAAAATGCATGTGTAGAAATACATTGTATGTGAATAGTAGTGTAAGTACACAAGCATTCAAATATTCAAGTGTGAAGTAATGGGAAAAAGTCAGTGAGATAGGTATGCACAAGGGAAAAATTGTTGCACATAGGTATGCACAAGGGAAAAAAGTGTTCTAAACAAAGTGTAGAAGATCAACTTGATAAATAAATAAACAACTTGTTTGAACAAATCACAATTTGGTAGCACAAAATTAGAAATGCATGCCTTTAAGAGAAATATTTTTTTTGTGTGTGTTTGGGAATAAGAAAGTGAATTTCTTTATAAAGAAAAACAAGGGTTTTAGTATCTTCATTTGATGTTTTTTTTCATATTTTTTTAATAAAAGTGTCCAAAAAACTTTAAAAGAAATAAAAGTGTCCAAAAAACTTTAAAACAACACAACAATTTTAAGACAACCATATAAAATTAAAATCTTTTATACCCCATGCCATATATTGATAAATTTATCCTAAAACACAAGCCTCTAATTTTTTTTTTCCACAGGAAATTTCTCATTATATTTATAAAAATATAATTTGTTCTCACAACATAACTTACATCAAAAGTTCCTTGAGATCTTGGGCTAAACCACAAAACATAGCTACATAGATTTTCATATTCTTTACAATAAGATCGTCTTCTCCTGAAGTTACAAAAAGGGACAAAATTCGAAAAGGAATAATGTCTTTCATACTTAGCTAATTACTGTAGCTACTGATACCATCAACTTTTTACTAGACTACATAAATTTTCTCCCCCCGGTGCCTTCTAAAACATCTTTAAAAAAAGAGTGGGGCCCTCATGACCACCTTCCCATTGATTATAAGCTATGCTCTCAGGCAGTTTTGATAGTGCCAGTTTTGATAATCTGTTCGCCTCTTGATTCTCTTCTCTATAAATATGCACAAATGATATATTCCTAAAGTCTTTGAGATTGTCTTTAATCCTATCCTTCCATCTTTCTAAGGAAACAACCTGTAGAGCTCCTTTCTGATTAATCCAATCAATGACTATTTTAGAGTCCCCTAGCACATGTAAATCTGAATTTGACAGTCTAGAAGCCAGGATTAGGGAGGCCCAGGCACCCATGAGTTCTGCCCTAGTGTTTGTTCCTCGTCCACAATTTAAAGTCCATTTATATGACATGTTATTATTGATCTTTATCATGCCTCCCACCCCACTTTGTTCACCATTTTGTTGCGCTGCCTTGTCGAACCATCCAATGACTTTATCTACCGGGCTTTGAAAGGTTGAAATTCTAGGATGATTATCTTTTTCCTTTATTCTGTAATTGCTCGCAGCTCCAATAGCTAGGAATAATATCTTCTGGATAGAGGGAGTCCCTGAATCAAAGATAGTCTTATTTCTATCAAGCCATATATACCAACAAATAAAGGTTGGCAGAGTTAGGTAATCAATTTTCTATTTAGCCCAATTTTCAAAGCACTCATTCATTGTTAGACCATTCCATCCATTAGTGAATTTTAGAGCAATTTTAACTCTATTCCAAACTAAAATAGTGAAAGGGAAATTCACAAAGAGGTGCTTACCAGATTCCCTCTTACCTTTGCAAAGGTGGCAAATCCCTGGCCCCGCCCAACCTCTTTTTTGTAGATTTTTCCAAGTTAGTATTTTATTTTCAGCCACTGGCAAGCAAATAACTTGATCTTTAATGGGAAGTCCTATCTCCACATTTTTTTCCTCCAAACGCCAATTTTAAATTTCCATAGTTTTGAAGCTACTGCGTTGTACACATTTTTTACAGTGAGTTGCCCTGAATTATCACCACATGTCCACATTAATTCATCCAGACGATCATGGAGCTGGATCCCTGGTCCAATCAGATTCCTTCTAAACTTTTCCCATTCAGTTTCTAAGTCTCGCTCGAGCCCCAAAACTGCATTGTCTAACCAGTTGGAGCAGATTGCTCCCTCTGGGAAATCACAACTCGCTTGATACAGAAAGTAAACATTTTTATGGTTAAGTGTAGAGACCAGCTCGTTTGATAAGGAGTCCTTCCCCATACCCAAAATTACATCTTTCCCAATAATAATGGAATGTCCTGTGCCCGGGTTCCAGTCCAACCATTGTAAAACCAATGGTAAAGTATTAACCAATATTAAGCCAAGTAGACACCGATCCACGTGGTAAGTATTTGTCTTTTATCACCCGTTTCCATATGCCATTCTTCTTCAACACTCTCCACAGGGTATTTGTTGCCAGAGCCCTGTAGAAAATAAAGATATTTCTCAATCCCCACCCTCCATAAATTTTTGGTTTTGAAAGTGTCTCCTAGTTGCATAAATGATCGCTTCGTTTTTGCTTGTTGCTTGACCACATGAATGAAAAAACCAACTTTCGGATCCTATTTAAAAAAGTAATCGGAATATGAGTTAAAGCCATCCAATAAATTGGTTGGCTCTCTAAGACTGCTTTTATCAACACATACCGACCTCCCATTGTTAGCAACCTGTTCCACCAATGGTTTATCCTGTTTTCAAACTTTTCAATGAGACACTACTAGTCCTTCGCTTTGTAGCTATCTGGTTTTAAAAAATACCCCAAATATTTAAAGCCTTCCGAAAGATATTTATAATCGTAATGAAATAATTCTTTTAATGCTTCAAGAGTTTCATGTTGAACTCTTGAATGTAGGAATGCAAACTTCTGTACATTTATCCTCAATCTCGACGCACGACAAAAAACACTAAGAATATTACTGATTTCAATCCATTCAATGACTGTAGCTTTAGGCATTATTATCACATCATCCACAAAGAGCAGATGTAGTACCTTTATTATTTGTGAAACCTTAATCCCAGTCAAAACACCGTCATCTTGACCTTTTTTTAGCAAAATACTAAGTCCTTCCATCACAAGGATGAAAAGGAGGGGCGACAATGGGCAACCCTGTCGTAGTCCTCTTCTACTCTGAATGAATTTTGTTGCCTCTCCATTAATATAAATTGCATAAGAAGTTGAGGTTACACATCCCATTACCCAATTTGTAGTTGGAAGTCCAAAGCCACATTGTAGAAGGATTAGCCTCAAAAAGTCCCAGTTTGTGCAGTCGTAAGCCTTTTTAAGATCTCGCTTCAAAATAATTGCTTGAATTTTTTTTGCTTTTATGTTGTGCAGACACTCTTGTGTCGTGCCAATAGTATCTAAGATCTGCCTTCCCTTAAGAAAGCCTAGTTTTTCCTCAAATAAAGAACAATAAAGTATAGGCCTGATTCTCTTGGCTATTACTTTTGTAATGATCTTGTAACATAAATTGCATAGAGCAATTGGGCAAAAATCACTAAAAGTGTTGGGACTATTTACTTTTGGGATCAATGCTAAGAATTTTGAGTTGATCGGTCTAATTACCTCACCTTTGAGTCTAGTTTCCTCCACAACATCAAGCAAATCATGTCTGACCAACTCAAAGAAGTGTAAAAAGAATTCAACAGTCCAACTATCTGGCCCAAGACTTCTATCCTTTGTAAATCCTTTTAAAACCTCTAGAATTTATGTAACACCCTGTTTCCCCCAACTTGTAAATATAACTGGACTGGCCAAGAACTATGGCAAACTCATAAATGTGAATATGTGATGTAAATGGACCTTGGGGAAGAGGTCAATGAATGTGAATAACATTATGAATTTATTGCAGGACTGATGATGAGGGGATGTGCAGAAAAAGAGACCACGATGGCGGTGCAAGAAACCTGAAAAGGTGGCATTACTTCCACCGAGAATTAAATACCGTATTTGGACTCCACTGGCCCGGAGAACCAAAAGCGGCTCGCTGGCCTTGAAAATTAATGGCTCGCAAACTGGTAGGCGGATGGCTTGATGAGGGATGGGATGGTGNTCAGTGCGAGGGAAATCGTGCCACATGCAACCTCACGAGAGGATAAGGCGTATGGCAGAGGCGATTGAGAGGGCAGACGCGAGGGGAACTCTGGCATTACGCAGAGTGAGTGATAGCAGAGAGGGAGGATTGCAACCTTCGCTCCTGGTCACTAGCAGAAAGAGAGACGCAGTCTCAACAACATCATGGTCTCAGCTCGGGGGTGGCTAGTGGTAAATCCGCTGGGATTCACTACGCCTACAGTTGGGTGGAAATGAGCACCCCTCTCAGTAGTTGCACCCATTTCTGGTGTTATTTTTGGATAAGTGTTTTTACATATTTGTATCTTGAAATTCAGAGAATGATATAGATATATGTATATGCTCATAAAACTGTAAAATTATGAATGATTTGTGTAAGAATGTATGTGCGGTGTTTTATAAGAATGAATAGATATATGCTCATAACAGAGGAACCCACGCAAGACGTACGTGGATAAAGAAAATTTATTTATACCTAGATTGAGCTAAGTTAGGCCCCCAGCCCATTTTCGGGAAGTTGCTTTCCCTTACCCGTCTCCAGGGATGCCCGGTATCAATCTCTTCACAGATATTTCCTCCTTAGAAAGGTTCACCAAGAACCCAGAAAAAGGAATTGAGTGGGCAAGTCTTAATAACCCTGTACAGGGAGGAATGACCCCCTTAAGGTTCCGAGGTAGTAGGGTAGGGATGAGTAACAAATCGATGGATGAGATCCTGTCGAAAGACCCATGGTCATTCACGACCATCAGATTGACGGAAGTAGTAAGAGCGTTATACCTCTTGTTTCTTTCCACCCATCTTCGTGAATAGCGAGGAAATCAGGATCGTAGGTTCCCCAAGGTCCATGAGAACATTTGGACCATTGATCTTTCCACATCCATGAAGTAGTGGAAGAGTGCGCGTGGTGGAACAGATCTGAGTCGTCAGATCTTGAGTAGACACCCATCAGTCGTTGGGTCGGGAGAAGATGCCTGGAGATTAAGTCTCTGGAGTATGCGCAGAAGAATGGATCTGAGCTGTCAGATCTGGGAAAATTTCCCGAAAGCCGTCAGATTGAACAGAAGTGGCACGAGGTTTAGCCATCGGGATATCGGCACTCAGGAAATCGGGATCCTAGAGGTCATGAGGACTGAGACATCACAAGTCTCGAAATCGCGACATTGGATCTGGTTCGTCTGTTAGCAAAGACATGTGGCGGAGATCAAGCCAGAGTCGGCGTAGTAGCCATCGGAAAATAGGAGTTTCTGAGGTTGAAAGGATCGGGATATCAAAAGTCTCGAAACCCCGAGAGTTAATCGGGACCGCCCATTTGAGAAGGATGCGTGGCAATCAGCAGCGCCATTGGGAAAAGTCCCGATAAGGAAGCCATCCATCGACAAATCAGGGATCGGCATATCGGGGATTCTGTGGACGCGGAAACTTTGCATATCGAAACCGCGAACCCTGAAACCCCGATAAGGAGGAAAGAGACATAGGGGAAGCCAGCTGTCGCTGCAGCGGAGAGTCGGGATTCGGGGAATCGCGAGTTCCGTGGGCGAATGTATTTTGACATCGCAAACCCCGAAACCCCGATGAAAGGGTATGACTGTGGTCATATAGAGGGAGGTCGTGAGGACCAGAAGGTCTAGTTCAAGGGACTAGCAGAAGCTGATGTCATATCGGGATATCGGGGATTCCGAGGACAAAATGTTTATGTATTCCAACATTGTGATATTCGAAACCCCGATGGACGAAGGAGATTCTTTCGGAGGATCTCCAGGTCTGTAATGACCGTTAGATGTGGGAACAAGACGTTAACTTAAATCAAGACGTCGTTATGCTTTAGGATAAGCGGTGAGAAGATCTGGACAGCCAGAATCCACCCGTCCCGATCTACGACTGAGGTTCCATTCCGGAGCCCCCTTGCTGTTCTGTCTTTAGCAGTAAGGGGGGGGTCCGGAATTCGACACGCAACTCTCTAACGGGTGAGATTAAGTCAACATGATCAATGGCACTCAGGCGGATTCCGAACCCCCCTTTCCATTTTGCCTTTAGTTGGGGGGGGGGGTCCAGAATAGTGTGACGTGTGAAGTGGGACCCCTCCCTGTCATGACGACCACCGTGTCTCGTTTTCCTCTCACCACCTGTATTACACCTAAATGAGCTACGGGGCTTGTCCTCACTGGCGATTCTCTACTCCCGTTGAGATTTGTTCCTATTGGCCCATTTGCTGAACCAGTAGGGATTCGACCCCATTGGCCGGTCGCTAGCCCTGTCAGGGTTCAGCGGTTGCAGAATCGAATGTTTGGATCTTACTGTAGCACCAAAGCGTAAAATATAAAGGATGTTGCGTTCAAATTGAACAGTGCATATAACCCTCGATCGCGTGGGAACGGAGAAGGAGAGAGAAGGATCCAGCTTACGTTGGGCCTCCATGGTTATTTAGGGGTTCGAGTCCGATAGAGGACCGGAAAAAATTGATTTTCTTTAGTGGGTATGTTACAAAGTGGTATCAGAGCATGGTTACAACACTCAGCCTGATTGGGCTCATGCACGATTCGCACATAAACTCCGTTCGAAGCACTCCTATGAGGAGTAACCCCCTGACTTAACTATCTTGCCCAAGATTAAGAACTTGGAAAATGAAAACCCGACTGTGTATGCATGTGAAAGAGTTATGAATTTATGCGCCATTTATAAAAATGAATTTAACTCTTGACTAATAGTCAGCGTTTGTCTTTTCACTCAAGTGGATGATCAACCGCGGGAATCTACAGACGCAGAGTATGGTGACTCACCAAGAGGTGGGAGAAGGCTCCCACAACAGAGACGAGGAGTCTGATGAGAGAAGAGCAATAGGAACCCCTCCAGACCTAGCCGAGACTGTGAGGAGTCTCATGGTTGAGTTGCAAAGCTGCAAGGTCGATAATGAAAGGATGATGAAAGAACAAGAAAAGCAAACCGAAATTAATGCAGTTCTACTGCAGAGCTTATCCGACCTATAGCGACAAATGCAGAATGAACCTGAGATGCAGAATCGTGGTCGTGTCAGTGGCCACACTGAGAGAAGCACATCCAGAAAGGTTCACCCCAGAGGTAAAGGACCAGTGCCAGACGATTCCACTGAGAAGGAATTCGGTGATTCAGAAGGCTCTTCCAGCAGCAGGACCAGTTCCTATTCTCACAGAAAACAGAAGAAGCAAAAGACTTCCAACAGTCACAAATTTGAGGAATTCAGGAAGGCCAAACCTCCCTCCTTCAACGGTGAGATAAAGAAGGGAGAGGAAGTCGAGGCCTGGCTACTTGGGCTGAAGAAATATTTCAGAGTCCATGATTTCTCAGAGAACTTGAAGGCCCGAGTGGCCACTTTCAATCTGAGCGGAAGGGCTTCCATCTGGTGGGAAGACCTCAAGAATATGAAAGGGGTCCGTGAGGAGGACCTGTCTTGGAAACGGTTTGAGAAGTACTTCCGGAAGAAGTATTTTTCGGAAAGGTATTTCGACGACAAGGCTAAAGATTTTTATGAACTCAAACTGGGACAACTCACTAT
>SNQJ01S0071607.1:65110-93390 GCA_010110895.2 Picea sitchensis | reverse complement strand
TAATGGTATTAGTTTTTTTAGACCATGGTTTCAAAAGTATTGCAATCTTAAGTCTAAAACAAAAAATGAATATGTTACTTCTAGCACTACATTTTAATTCAAAGGGTGATTTTGAGGTTTTGGTTCACAACGTTACCAACTGTCAATGCTACAATTTCAAACAAGTTGTAATGTTAACCTAAAAACCATCAAACAAATAAAAGACCGGGAAAAATATGTAGAAACATATAACCAAGATCTATCATATCTAAACTCATATGGAAAGCATCAAACAAATAAAAGTATATCTATCAAATAAGAGAGACGAGACAACATATTTATGTGGTAAAACCTCAAGGTGGGGAAACATCCATGGAAAAAGGCCTTTAATTCTTTATATAACTCTCCAAATTACATCAACCTGGGATCCATACAACTCTCATGCACATGGATGATCTACCTTAAGGACCCATAGGGTCCAAGCTAATGATCAATACCATAATCCACTCTCCACCCTCTTGGATTCAAGACCAATTGCCTCAATTTATAGTAACCAGAAGAAACCTTGACCATTGATCATAAGGCACAATCAAGGGTGGATATCAATCATCCCATAAAGGTTGATTATAATCTCATCAAGAGATAAAGGAGATGTAGTAGAGGATAATGACTTATGAGTGTAGGTCAACATTACTTGAGAGTCAATTGACCACCAAATAACTCCCAAAACTATATCCATGTGTGCATGCGCAATATTAAAAAAGTCTAGTGAGGTCATGTTACATGTATAAGTGCCCCACAAATGATGTTATAATGATCATCATTATGACACCAAGTACGAAATTACATAAATCCAATATACAACATTAAAACACAATCTAACATTCCCCTATAACGTTGATGAGAGGAATGTGCACCTGAGCTGATGAAGGAGTTGTGTTACATACGAATAATGTGTCAATGATGTGAGATATTTGAGATCTCACAAGTCTAACGATGCCTCATTGTGTGTACAAATGATTCAAAATGATGTTCTCACAATCATCATAGTGATAGGATACACAACAATAAATGTGGCCACCAAACAATCATTACAATATGGGTTGTAATGAACACATTTGGAAGAAGATAATGTTACATTACATTCCCCCTCACTGACAACTTCAAACATCCTTGATAAGTAGCAAGGATAGCACCAAATTTTTTTGTTGTCAAGAATAATCTGTTGAATGGAACAATGTATGAAACCATAATAAGATGCAACCAAATCCTAAGTAAGGTGTAAGAAGAAGACCCCTACTACTGTCAATAATCAATGCAGAATGACCATCAATGACAATATCGATATTGTCATAATGAAGTGTCAAGCGTCTCAAGATAGAGTAATAATCTACAAAACCAATCTGTCTCCAAACTCTTCACATGCACCACTTAGGAAAATGTGAAGTAAACATAGAGCTAACTTCAAGAAAGAAGCTTCAAGAGCAAAGGCATAAATCATTATGGAAATTTCACAATGTGTCAAAGAACAATCTCTCCATGAAGACATGAATGACAATAGAACATGAATTCGAATGTGATCCAACATGTTTAAAGTGTTGATGATCAATTAGAGTGCTTCAATCAAGAACTTGAACATGATCTTACAATGATCATCAAGTTCAACAATTGTTCAACTATGCACCACATATAATGTAAAATGGTCCCCCTATCACAAATACAATGAGCCAAGAAAAGCACCAAATTTATACCATCAAGAAATTGTCTTAAAGAGATTGTTATCACAATCAAATAAAGGAGAAATATGTGGCCATTACCATCCTCATTAGTCATATAGCCAAACTAATAGAAACCAATATCACCATTGCATAGTGAATGGAGTTTATACAATTTGAAAAAAAAAAAACACTCAAAATGAAGTTCCAAAAATGAGGTCTAGCCTTGAGTTTTTGGGAACAAATGAAAATCACCAGCATCAAATAGAATAATTCACTGGATTTAGACATGTCATTATGTAGAGAACTAAAAAATACAAAGTCTGAAAAAAATAACACTGAAAACCAATGTCATATGACAAAGTTATGGCAATTTAAAAATCAACTTCAAAATCTTGGTGCTAATCCTTTCAGGCTAAGCCAAAAATGCCACGTGGAAACTTTGATTGGTCTAAATGGACCACACCATACGCTAACATGGAATGTATCTATTTCTTATGTGGCATGTATGAAATGATGATGCGACATGTGTTGAAAATGACATGTGACATTGTACGAAATGACATGTGGCAATTGAGTTGGCAATTATGTTTGGATGCACCTATTGATGTGGCACATGATGGTTGGTTGAATGAGTTCATGTGGTAGTGGTGTCACGAGTCCTTCAAATGATATAGCTATTTTTATGTTTGGATGCTCCTATTGATGTGGCACATGATGGTTGGTTGAGTGAGTCCATGTGGTAGTGGTGTCACGAGTCCTCCAAATGATATAGCTATTCAACAAATTGTTAACTACAATTGAGAAGGAATGGGTTTTTAACCCAAGACCTCATAAAAAACAAATGCATAACATGTTATTATAACCAATTGATCAAAACCATGATACTTGATGTCAAATTTATTTGGTATATTGTTGAAGAACCAATTTTAAAACATATTATAGGGATTGAACAACACATGCCTAGTAGAATAAATTCTCAATATCTAGGGAAAATGAAGGTTTATTGTGGTAAATAGGTCGTCAATGTTCGCTAATTAAACCAATTTAGACTCATATGCACAGTAAAATCATCCCAAAAATGCATCAATTTGTACGTATATGAAGTACACCCATGAATCTTCAATCTTAGATGTGGTCCAAGAAGAGACCATTTAGCAACATGAACATTGATCTTGACTATTAAGCATGCTCCAAATGTAATGGTAATGCTAGATATGGAAAAAATAACTTAAAATTTGCAGAAACCGTGCATGAGATTTAGATACGAATTTGCAGATCTATAAAAAATATGGCTTCAAAAATCAGATCTAAAAATCTAGATTAGCATATCTAAAAAAATAAATCAGGTCTACTTGTAAATTGATGTCAAAAAAATAAACTTCAATCCTTAGTGTTGAATGCTCACTGAAGGAAATAATAGATCTCTCATCCAATATTTCAACAAGCAAAGAATTTCATCCAAGGAATTAGATGTATGGCTCCAATACCATGAAAGACCAGGAAAAATATGTAGAAACATATTAGCAAGATCTATCATATTTGAACTCCTATGGAATGCATCAAACAAATACAAGTAGATATATCAAATAAGAAAGAGGAGATAACATATTTATGTGGTGAAACCCCAAGGTGGGAAAACATCCATAGAGGCAAGGCCTTATATTCTTGATATAACTCTCCCAATTACATCAGCTAGAGAAATCTCAAGTATGGGGTTCAAATGGGATCCATACAACTCTCAAGCATATGGATGCTCTAGCCTAAGGACCCATAGGGTCCAAGCTAATGATCAATACCATAAACCACTCTTGACTCTGTTGAATTCAAGACACATTGCCTCAATTTATAGAAACTATGAGAAACCTAGACCATTGATCACAAGGCACAAGCAAGGGTGGAGATCAATCAATCCATAAAGGTTGATGATAAGTTCATCAAGAGATAAAGGAGAAGTAGTGGATAATAATGATCAATGAGTGTAGGCCATAATTACATGAGACACGGGTCACCACCTAACAACTCCCAAAATTGTCTCCATGTGTACATGTGCAATATTCCAAAAGTCTAATGAGGTCATGCTACATGGATAAGTGCTCCACAAATGATGTCATAATGATCATAATTATGACACTAAGTACATAATTACATCAAACCAATAGACAACATTAAAACACATTCTAACAAAAGGGAGAGAGGCTCCCAGAAAATAAAATAAAATAAATAAATAATAATAATAATAATAATAATAATAATAATAATAATTTTTTATTATTTAATTTTAATTTAGTTTTTTTTGTTTTATTTTTGTAATTTAAAAAAAATTATTACGTATTTTTGTTTAAAATGTTTGTGTGTGTGTATTTGAAAAAACAAGATTTTTTCTCCTTGTTTTGGGATTTTTCTATATATATTTGTTTCTCTGTTTATTTATTTATTATTTATTATGATTTGTGTTTGCAATAGTGTTGGTTTTTTTAGACCATGGTTTCAAAAACGCCGCAATCTTAAGCCTGAAACAAAAAAAAATGAATGTGCTACTTGTAGCACTATGTTTCAATTCAGAGGATGATTTTGGCATTTCAGTTTGCAACATTATCAGTTGTCAAAGCCATGGTTTCAAACAAGTTGTAATGTTAGCACACAAAAAATGGGTACTACTGCTAGCACTAATGTTTATTTTGGGGATCAATTTTAAGGTTTTTGTTTGGAACAATATTAGTTGTCAATGTTACGATTACAAACAAGTTGTAATTTTTACCCCCCCAACAAAGGGTGATGTTGGAAGTGCCAATTTTTTATTTGGGGGTCAATTTTAAGGGTTTATGTTTGTAACGTTACAGGGATTTAAGACCACAGTGGAAAAATGTTGTAATTCTAACATCGGAAAAAATGGGTGATTCTAGGAGCAACACTTTTTCAGAGGTTGATTTTGGTGCTTGTGACTAAAAAATATGGGTATTTCGGGCTAGAGTTTTTGTTTTGAGGTCATAGTTCTCATCAAGTCAGTATTTGTGTTGGTATCATTTTACTCTCTAAGTATGGAAACCAAATCCTCTCCAAAACATTATGCTTCTTTCTAAACATGGAAAAAGGCATGTTCTTTTCAGAATGTTAGTTTTCTAAATAAGTGTCCACATAGGGTCATGGTTCTAGATAATGTGTTTTTTTTTGCTAGGTTCACTTTTGTATTGTCATTTTTCATGAAATATAAATGATATAAAATTTGTCCTTGATTAGTGCTTTTACATACTCTACATTTTTTTGAATTGGTTTGTCTTTATCAATGATGATATCAATAGAAAAAATAATTTAAATATTGTCAATTCGGTTTGTGTATTGTTTAGTATACAATAGATAGGAAGTGGCTCTTCTTGTTATCTCTTGTATATACCAAATATACCTTAAATTGTAGTTATGTTGTATGAATGTGGATGGTTGTTGTTGCAAACAAAGACTGTTATTTGAGGGAATTTGTTATATCAATTTATTTCATGCATGTATTGTTGTGCATGATGTTCTCACTTCTTCACATTATCATTTTTCTTTTATATCATTATTAATAGTTAGTAAACTGCATGTGTTTAGGTTCACGAATCAAGGCACTTGTATAGTTCCACAAATCACCTCTTTGTGGGAATTATTCTTGGTGAGAATGGTTGATGATGGATTGTGTACTTGTGTCGGTCTCCTTGCATTTCAATAGATGATCCAATGCAATTTACTTTTACACTTCAATTAACAATATCCATTTTGGTTTATTTTGATTTTCAAATTATGATGACATTATGTTTAGATCTTTATTGCCTATTATGGATTTGATAATGTGGCTAATAATGTATTTGGTTTGGCATCTGGGATGTATACTTTTCAATCTCAATGGTGCTACTGCTCTACCATTCTTACAATATACTCGAGTAGTATTTTTGTATGATATCTTCTTTAACCTCTAATGTTGTAATTTATTGATATGCTAATGCTCCAATTTCATAACAAATAGTTGTTCTTAGTCATATTTTATTGTCTTAGGTTTGTTAATGTTGTTTTCATTCCAATAATCATGCATCAAGTATGAGAATCTATGTCACCATTTCAGTTACCTCTCCTCATATGGATATTCATTTCCATGTAACTAAAAATACAAAACTAGAACAAAAGTTTATTGTTGTTCTTACATATATCAAATGTCGTCACAATGCATAGACTTTCATTCAATGTCATTTACATCTCCAATAACCAATACCCATTGTACTAAGAATTAACTCGACTTTC
Source organism: Picea sitchensis (assembly GCA_010110895.2). Lineage (NCBI taxonomy): Eukaryota > Viridiplantae > Streptophyta > Pinopsida > Pinales > Pinaceae > Picea > Picea sitchensis. Next base: position 87,424 of record SNQJ01S0071607.1, on the reverse strand, counting down.
TCTATCAACATGCAAGTGCTCTACCCTTAACATCTTTCCAATGTCTTGGAAATCTCTTACCTAGATCTACATTTAATCACACTTCCTTTTTACGACATTCATTTGCAACATCAAGAGAAATTGATAGTTTCACTTGTTATTGTAGATATTTTCCAATGAATCTTAGTAAACACGATTATATTTTGCACTCATGTACAATTATCTAAGTTAAATTTTGAAAATAAAAATAAAATTAACACGATTTCCAACAATCATAAATGTCTTGTGAATGCCTCTTAAATTTCATATTAACTTGTCAGTAAAACATTATGTTTTTTCCTTGGACTAGAACAATTAGATTTTCTATTAAAAAAATGTTGCAACCTCACTGGTTAGCATGACAATAAAAAAATGAGGGTTGTTCATAGACATATTTTTCAAAAAAGTTCCCAAAATTAAAAGAGCTTACAACTGTAAGTATTGTTTTTTCCTTTGCAAAAGAATACCAAAAGAAACAACTCCTATATACTCTATAAAAAAATCTTAAAATCAAAGAGACTTTGCAAAACATAAAAACACCTAAGATGAAGCAAATACTTGACCATTGTGTGCTTCATTTTGGTTCTTCGATGGCAACTTGGCTTATTTCATTATCCACTCCATCTCAACATTCCATAATCTTGATGCATTGATTCATCCTCTTGTCCTTCATCTAGAACTGATCCAATTGACATGCTTTGGAATGCAACTACTCACTGGGAGATTTTAGCCAAGTTTGTTACCATTTGTTGAAGCACTCTACACTCTACCTTAAGATTCACTATTTTGTGTTTTTGTTGTGTAACCAATTCTAGAATTTCTACATACTCATAATTGTGAGATTCCTCTTGAGAGAACATTCTTTTGGTTGCATTGAAGATGGATTTATGATTATCAAACAAAAGAATTGCATGCCTCCTTAGGACATGGTGAATACCCATAATTTCACAAATTGAACAATGCCCGGGATTATTATGGCTCTCCATATTCCCAAACTCCAACTCTGTAATTACAATTTGAAGCATTTCCAACACTCTATAGGCTATCTCAAATTGTCCCGCATTGCTCACCTCTGTATCCTTGTAAACAAGAATAAAACTCATGCAAAACTAAGTGGATACCTCAAATAACTCACAAACACGGTTGAATTCCTCTTAATTATTGCACAGACAAATAAGCACTTCTAAATTCTCAAAAATTTGGAGTTGGTCTTCCTCAAACACCAATGAAAACCTTTCCTATCTCCCTAAAATTGTCCCATAATTCTTGTTGAGGGAGATATACTATACAATTCAAGTGATTTGAACTAGGGATGGGAGAACCTAGGTTTGCCTCTAGTATTATCCCACCTACATTCCTAAATGGGAAACAAATCAACACATTAAATTTTAACTTTTCTTTCCAATTCAAAGTGTGTGAGTGTACCATGAAGTTAATCCACCTTGTGTTCTGTCCTTTTGACTTAAACTCATGATGCCACTTGGAAATGTGCATTGAGTGCTTGGCATGCTTTGGATTAATCATAATTAACTATACTTAAGGGATAAATGATGTGGTTATACCACCTTTTAGCTTAAGTTTCCTAGCCTCCAATCGAGAGGCCTCATTTGATAAATGGTTTGCTCATTAGTTTTGAGCTCTTAAGACCTGGAAAGATTCAATCAAATGAAGTTTCCTTACCTCCAATTGAATTCTAGAGATGAGCCTTTCCAATTTACAATTAGACGAAGTGTATAAGTTATGCATATACCTTATGATGATTGCAAAATCTCCAATGACAACCAATTCCCTGATCCACCTTGAATCTAAGAGCTTAAGTCCCCGATAAAGAGTGAGCACTTTAGCTTGATTATTTGTCACTTCTCCTAATCCCCGTTAAAAACTAATTTCTTGATGTTCATCAAGATCTATTAATATCCCCCCTACGCCTACCACCCCTGTCATTAAAACATTATGCTAGAAGCTTAATTTCTACAAGTTTTGGGTGTCGATGCAACATAACATGACTTAATTTTTCAAAATCATGAATGCTCCATCATTTTTGTCTAGGTTACACTACCTGGGGAAAACCCCTGAGTACTTCCCCTCATTTCAAGGATAGTATCGTGGGTAAAAGCTAGAATATTCAAGACACAAGGTCTATCAACAATAGGGATCAAAGCCATTACAACGATATACTCGTTATGGGCTCAAAATTTCACTTGCAAGAGTTGAACCTGGGTGGGGAGGATAACAATCATTCCTCCCAACCACCCAAGCTAAACCATGTTATCCCCTAGCCTATGGATAACTAAGGAGATCACATCTCAAGGCCCATAGGTCCTGGACATGGAGTACCGACAGCCAGACGACTTGAGCATGGCCCTGGAGGGCCCCTATTTTCTTCAGTGCAGTCCACTTATCACTAACAACATTATCCATAACACCAGCCTCGTCCTGAAGTAGCAGTGAGTCTTGCTCCATGAGGTAATGAGTTTGGGTATCATGGTATGTATCACTCTGATTTTTGGAGCACTTGAATATGTTGTATTAAATCCTTCTTCATTTCATGACGTTTGCTTGGAAATTATGCTATTTGCCTCATCCATACCTGGAAGGGTGACTTGCTACCCTAGTAAGTTGGTTTCCCTTTAGGATGGGTTGCTACTAGGTGGATCTATGAAAAGTCATCATTCGTTCCCTCCATACTTACCACTTTCCATATTTATTCCTTTCATCTCCCCTATCCTTGTTTGGGCATTGGGATTGGCTACACTAGGAAGGGTTGTACCTTACCTCATGGGAAAAAGGGGCTAAAGGCCCAAACGGTAAAAGTAGTTGGCAAGAGTTAAAAGCCAATGTTAAAACCTTCAAGATGCTTCACCCAGGGGTCCCTGATAAAGCAGTAAAAATATTCTCAATAAGAAAATGGGACCCATATGATAACATAAACACTCAAGGTACTAGTTGATGGATAGGAGGTCTCATCACGAACCAACCTATTATGAACATGGGCATGTAGTGGTTTGACACTACCACCTATCTGGTCACCAAACTAGGGTAGTGGCTCTTGGTGGCATAGCCAATAAAAAGGGGGTCTCATCACCAACCAACATTCTCATTTCTGTGAAATGTTTGTGGATAACGTTGTTACCTCTGATCATCAAGCCAAGACAGTGGCCCTCAACTATTTCCTTGAAGCACAAGAGAAAAAGATCAAAAGAAATAAAGCTAAGAGTAAAAGGAAATGAATGGGATAGGAAACAATTGCATTTATGACAAGGTGCAACTCACCCTCTACAAAGGTACCCATAGGTAAGACTTTACATTTCCCTATTATTACATGGACCCCCTACCCAAATATTTACCCCATGCCACCTCATACACTTACATGACTTGGACTAGATCCCACCTGGGAAACACCCCAAACTTACGAGAGGTTAGCCCAATAGAACACACTGAGACCTTCTCTAAACCTAACTTGTCAAATTGCATAACGTCTTTGAGCATTTTTTTGGGTTAAGGGGGGTTTGATGCACATGTTTGGGTAATTATATTATTGGATGTGATTTACATGCTATGATCCCTGTGACTTATAAACTCCCTAGAGGGCATACTTGTTGTTGTTGCAGGACCTTGCCCAGTGGACAAGTACACATGAGGGAATGATTAGCTCGGACCTTCACGGGGGTTTAAAACCCACAAATGGATGTTAAAACCCCAACCAAGGGTAAGAAGAGATTGAAAACTTGCACCGAGAGAAAGAAGGAGGTTGCCTTTGGAGGCACCTTGGCAGACCTAGACCCAGGGGACCTTTCTCTTCCCACATGGACATTAGCCATTGAGAGCCCTGGAAATCACCATGATAGCCCTAAACATCATCCAAAGCTAGGGTTTTCATCTTTGGAGGCATTTGTGAGCCTCGTGGCACGCGTGGGCATCATTTTAGGCCTTTGTAGGCCAAGCGTTCCATGTTCCCTGCTCAACGTTCCACATGTGGAGCTCAACGTCACCCTAGAGGGGCATGACATCTCCCTTGGAGGAGTTTCTAGATGCAAATTTATTTTAATTATGTCAAAATTGATTTTTTGTTGTAAACTAATTAGGTCGGCCTTGTTTTTTGACCTAAAAGTGAATTAAAGGTCAAAATTTTGTATTAATAGACAAAAAGTACTCTCATTTTGACAACACATCTTGTCATTGGAGACAAGAGGTCTGAAATTTGTGCCCTATTGGGGTTATTGGCTGAAATAGAGAGGCGCCTTTCTTGTTTAAGGCTTGTATTTGCAACTTGGATAAATTTTTGGAGTTTTATGGTAATCTTCCATGGTATACTCATGATTATTTTTGGTGCAAGTAAGTAGAATCTGCATTTTGTCATTTATTGAATGGTTCATTGTATGGTTTTATTTCCTCATACAAGATTATGAAATTGCATGGTGTATTTAATGCTTGAAGTAACAAACTTAAGTTGCTACTTTCTTACTTTTTATTTGCCAAGCTTTTCACTAAATTGATCTAGTAACTAGTGAAACCCTAGAGCCCTAAATTGCTAGCACTCTAAGGGTTTTCATTTGGTTATTGTTGCATAAGTTCTAATCCATAAAAAAGCTAAGGAGAGCAAAGCGCTAGGGCCTAGAAGTGCCTACACCCTAGCACTTTGTCTCGTGAGGTCAAAATCTAGGCGGACTTAAGTTATTACTCCTCCTAGACTTTTTCCCTCTTAGACTTTTGTGTATCATCATTAATTTGTAGCCTTAGAAGAAGCCACCTTCCTTGACTCCATTCACCCTTGAAAGACAATAGTCCTCTTCTCTTACTTCTTGACAAGACTACCAACCTCAACTCAAATTCTTCCACTTGATACTCTATTAATTTACTGACCTAGTTTAGATTACTAACCACTAAGTTTGATGTTGCTAATATCATTGTTACAGCCTCTTCTTAGTAGCCTTATCAAGCCTATTAACAAAGTAAACTAACCCATAAATTACACAAGCCAAAGGACTATCACTTTGAGGCTTTAAACTATCCTTGATACTATTCTAAAGGTGCATTTCTAAAGCTATTATAAATCACTTTGTTGTTGTTGTAACTGTTTCTACAACCACATTTTGCACCCCTTATCATCCCATGCTAACAACAAAACTGCCTAGAAACTTGTGCTAGGCAAATTGCTATCATTAAGTGCTAAAAGTATGTGTTATTACCTTACAAAAGTACCTTTTTCTGAAGTGGTTTGTTGATGTCATAACTATTAAATTGATGTTATAAACACTTTGACAACCCTTTTTTTAAGTCATTTATTGACTTGTATTAATCTTGAAAATTGTGAGTGACAAAGCATTATCAAGTTTGGAAGACCCTTGTATCTTTTCCTTGTCATCATAACTTGCAACTTTCAAGATACATTGTTGCTACTGTAATCTTATCTTTATTGTATAATAACTTTTTCTGGCATCACATAATTTGTTTAAGAAGTCATTTATTATAATTGTTGTTACTAACGTTTGATGTTTCATTGGTAAAGGGAAGATACAATCCCACTTTCACTTTCCCTTCCCCCTTTAAAATTTACCCAAGTGACTTCTTCTATTGAGTGACCTAGAGAGAGGGGTGGGTTTTCACCATGTCTTTCTGCCCTTCATCAACCAACTAGGTCTTGGGACGTCTCCCTTGGAGTGAGGTTTTCCTCCTCCTAAAGAGAAAGAGGTATCCTATTGGGGTGACAATGATAGGGTTACCTCTGTGTTACACCAATCTAAGCCTACTTGCCTTTAGGCTTTGGGAAAGTATAGATTTCTCGATAATATTTTTGGCGCCGCTATCAGGGAACATCAAGTCAATTTTCCTCAAACAACACTTTTTTGGTAAGCCTTTTTCTCAAATCCTTTCACTTTTCAAAGCTTACATAGCGACTCCAATGAAGGTGATTCCCTCTTTTCCCTTTGATAATCCCTAGAAGGATTATCTAGTGACTCCACTAATGATTAATCTAAACATGACTTCTCAATGGAGCCTAGGTAGTTTTAAGCCCTTGGATATGAGTGAAATATCGGGGTATCCCCGACAAATGCCTCCAAGGTATGTAAAATGGCTCTCTAAATTCACTGGTGATGATGAGGTTAGAGCCGAAGACTACATGAACAACTTCTAGGCCTTTTTTAAACTCCATCCTATTAGTGATGATGTTGAAGATCTAGCAATGAAACTTTTCTCTGCCACTCTTCATGGCGATGCTAGAAAATGGTATGATGGCCTCCCTAATGCTAGTATTACATCCATGGATCAATTAGTAGAGTTCTTCCTCAAGAGATGGAATATCCAGGAGGATCCTATGGTGTTGGTGAACAAAATTAATCACATAAAGAAGAATGAGAATGAGATCGTTAGGGAGTTCCATACCAGCATCCAGAAGTTGTCATGACAACTGCCTAGAACCTATTGTCCTGGACCTCAATTCCTCATTTTCCTCTATATCAGGGCATTCTCAGGATAATCAAGATTCCTGCTCGATAAAAAGGGCCCAAGGTCAATCCAAGAATCTTATGACATGGCCGCAGAATTCGAAGCCAATATCTCCTCATTCAAAGAAGAACAATCCTTTGTTCCAGAAATCAAGATTAGTGAGCCTAAAGATACCCCAGATATTCTTAAAGGAATAGCTTTCCTTGAGACCTTTATTAAAGAATTCCCAAAAATGTTAGAGCAAGGCATCAATAAACAAGAGGTTGAGGAGAGGGATATTGATGAAGGTTACCAATCCCATGGGGAAGAGCAAGAATTTACTCATGCTTCTACCAAGAATAATGAGGACTTGGTTGAAGAGCAAGAGCCTGAAGATATCAAACATGATGATGAAGTATTAATGTGTGTTCCTCCCTCTAATGAAGCCATCCAAGATCATATTTCTCTTGCACAAGAAGAAGAGGTTGAGGTTAGTCACTTTCCTTTTCAGGGTTTTGACGATACCCTATTCTATGATTCAAAAGGTGAAGAAGAAAGGGAATCCTTGGACAAGCTAGACCCTCTGTGTTATGAAGCTGAAGATGTAGGGGCAAGTCATGAGGATGAGGAATTAATGCTTTTTCTTTCATTTGATGAAGTCATCCAAGTCTTCGATGCTCCTGCACATGAAGAAGTGAATACGGTAAGTTATTTCCCTTTCCAAGATTTTGAAGATGCTTTATTTTGTGATTTTCAAAGTGAAGAACGGTTAAAGGAGCCCTTGGATGTTTTTGTCCCTTCGTGTTATGATAAAGGTAATGACATGGTTGATAATATTGATGAGTTCATACACGTTGGGAAACACAAATGGGATGTGATTGGGTATGATGGGGATCTCGTTTACAACTTTGAGGGTCATTTCCATTTGTTTCCTTCACAAACATCATATGAAATTTCTATTGATTCTGACATATGACAACAAGGAGATGGTATAATTACAGATGTTTTCCAAGCACCCAAGGGTGACCTAGTTCTATGTTCTTCTGATGGTTTTCGGTCATACCTTGAGGATTTTGATGAGTATTCCTTTGATAAATTGGATTTATTCTATGAGGAAGATTATCAACCATCGTTGTGCTCAGATCTTGATAAAGGTGAGGACATTGCGTGCCTAAAGCAGGGTACTTGTGACAAGGTTTTGCAGCTCCCTTCGACTACTTTACCTTGCTATGTCACTAAGGGTGTAGTTGGGAAACATGTCCCTTGTCTTGAGCTTTATCTGGGGAAAATCCTTCTTTTAGAATTCAAGGGTAGGCTGAATACATTAAGAAGAAGTTCGTTATCTCAGACTTTCAGCTTTCCCTTAAAAAATTGCCAATCATCCTCTAGGTTCTTGCTAGTCCCTTCCCATACCTCAAGATGTGATGACGTCCAAGGTAGACAACCTTCAAACTCTTTGATTTAGTCTTTTGAGCCTTTGATTTTTCACGATCTCTTTATGAGATGGATTGAGCACTTTCCTAAAAGTTTAACTTGGCATAATTACGTCCCTCCCTCCTGCCTCCATGAGCTAGACTTTACGATTTCCTATGATATGATGCATGCTCTAACTCATGTTATTTTTGTGCTTGAATTGTCATTTTTTTGGCTCATGATGAAGCACAGAGGCAGGTATTATGACGTATTGCTAGGATGGTTACAGTGGTTATTTGACTACACCTAGCATTCAACCAACAGGTAAGCACATGCAAATTAGAATAGGTAGGCATTTTGCATCCATTGTATATACCATTGCATATCATGTTAGTGTATTTTTAGTTTCATTTTCATATTTTCTTGATTCATTATGTATATATGTATGCTCATAACCATATGCTAGACTATATATGCATTTATTTGTTTATTTTATCATATATGGATGAGGGGTGATATCACCACCTTAGGGATTACTAATATCCTTTGTTGAGATTTAGTAGGCACAGGTCATACCATAGATGTTGAGGTTCTCATGCACTCTATGGTGAGCACATGTCCCCGAGTTGGAGCCAGATGTTATCCTCTGGCATAGGGATAACTAAGGAGATCACGTCTCGAGGCCCACAGGTCCTAGACATGGAGTACTGAGAGCCAAACAAGTTGAGCATGGCCTCAGAGGGCCCCTCTTTTCTTTAGTGCATTCCACTTATCACCAACAACAATGTCCATCACACTAGCCTAGTCCTGAAGTAGTGGTGAGTCTTGCTCCATGAGGTAATGAGTCTGAGTATCACGGTATCTATCACTCTGGTTTTTGAAGCACTTGAATATGTTGTATTAAATTCTTCTTCATTTCATGGCATTTTCTTGGAAATTATGCTCTTTGCCTCGTTCATACCTGGAAGGGTGACATGGTTCCCTAGTAAGTTGATTTCCCCTTAGGATGGGTTGATACTAGGTGGATCTATGAAAAGTCATCATCCATTCCTTCCATACTTACCACTTTCCATCTTTATTCCTTTCATCTCCCTTGTCCTTGTTTGGGCATTTGGATTGGCTACACTAGGAAGGGTTGTACCTTACCTCGTGGGAAGAAGGGGCTAAAGGCTTAGAGGGTAAAATTAGCTGGCAAGAGTTAAAATCCAATCTTGAAACCTTTGAGATGCTTTGCCCATGGATCCCTGAGAAAGCAGTGAAAAGCTTCTTAGTAAGAAAGGGAGACCCATAAGATAACATAAACACTCAAGGTACTAGTTGATGGACATGAGGTCTCATCACAAGCCGACCTATTATGACCATGGGCATGTAGTGGTATGACACTACCACCTATTTGGTCACCAAGCCAGGGTAGTGGCTCTTGGTGGCATAGCCAAGAGAAAGGGGGTATCATCACGAGCCAACCTTCTCATTTTCGTGAAATGTTTGTGGATAACGCTATTACCTCTGGTCATCAAGCCAAGATAGTGGTCCTCAATTATTTCCTTGAAGCACAAGAGCAAAAGGTCAAAAGAAATAAAGATAAGAGTAAAAGGCAATGGATGGGTTAGGAAACAATTGCATTTATGACAAGGTACACCTCACCCTCTACAAAGGCACCCACAGGTAAGACTTTACATTTCCATGCTATTACATGCACCCCATGCCCAAATATTTACCCCATGCCACCTCATACACTTACATGACTTAGACTAGATCCCACCTGGGAAACACCCCAAACTTAAGAGAGGTTAGCCCAATAGGACACCCTGAGACCTTCTCCAAACCTAACTTGTCAAATTTCATAACGTCTTTGAGCATTTTTCTGGTTTAAGGGGGGTTTGATGCACATGTTTGGGTAATTTAATTATTGGATGTGATTTACATGCTATGATCCTTGTGACTTATGAACCCCCTAGAGGGCGTACTTGTTATTGTTGCAAGACCTTTCTTGGTGGACAGGTACACATGAATGAAATATTATCTCAGACCTTCATGGGGGCTTAAATCCCACATATGGATGTTGAAACCCCAACCAGGGGTAAGAAGAGATTGAAAATTTTCACCGGGAGAAAGAAGATGTTGCCTTTTGAGGCACCCTGGCAGACCTAGACCCAGGGGACCTTGCTCTTCCCACATGGACGTTAGCTCTTGAGGTCCCTGAACATCACCATTTTAGCCCTAGATATCATCTAGAGTTAGGGTTTTCACCTTTGGAGGCATTTGGGAGCCTCGTGGCACGCATGGGCATCATTTTAGGCCTTTGAAGGCCAAGCATTCCACTTTCCCTTCTCAATGTTCCACATGCGGGGCTCAACGTCACCCTAGAGGGGCATGGCGTCATCCCTGGAGGAGTTTTTGGATGCAAATTTATTTTAATTATGTCAAAATTGAATTTTTGTTGTAAACTGGCCAGGTCGGCCCTATTTTTGACCTAAAAGTGAATTAAAGGTCAAAATTTTGTATAAATAGACAAAAAGTACTCTCATTTTGACAACACATCTTGTCATTGGAGACAAGAGGTCTGAAATTTGCGCCCTATTGGGGTCATTGGCTGAAATAGTGAGGCGCCACTCTTGTTTAAGGCTTGTATTTGCAACTTGGATCAATTTTTGGAGTTTTATGGTGATCTTACATGGTATACTTATGATTATTCTTGGTGCAAGTAAGTAGAACCTGCATTTTGCCATTTATTGAATGGTTTATTGTATGGTTTTATTTTCTCATACAAGATTATGAAATTGCATGATGTATTTAATGCTTGAAGTAACAAACTTAAGTTGCTACTTTCTTACTTTTTATTTGCCAAGCTTTTCACTAAATTGATCTAGTAACTAGTGAAACACTAGAGCGCTAAATTTCTAGCACTCTAAGGGTTTGCATTTGGTTATTGTTGCATAATTTCTACTCCATAAAAAGGCTAAGGAGAGCAAAGCGCTAGGGCCTAGAAGTGCCTACACCCTAGCACTTTGTCTCTTGAGGTCAAAATCTAGGAGGACTTAAGTTACTACTCCTAGAATTTTTCCCTCTTAGACTTTTGTGTATCATCATTAATTTGTAGCCTTAGAAGAAACCGCCCTCCTTGACTCCATTTACCCTTGAACGACACTAGTCCTCTTCTCTTACTTCTTGACAAGACTACCAACCTCAACTCAAATTCTTCCACTTGATACTCTACTAACTTACTGACCTAGTATAGATTACTAACCACTAACTTTGTTGCTACTAATATCACTGTTACAACCTCTTCTTAGCAGCCTTATCAAGCCTATTAACAAAGTAAACTAACCCAAAAATCTCACAAGCCAAAGCACTATCACTTTGAGGCTTTAAAATATCCTTGCCACTATTCTAAAGATGCATTTCTGAAGTTGTTATAAATCACTTTGTTGTTGTTGTAACTATTGCTACAACCACCTTTTGCAGCCCTTATCAACCCATTCTAATAACAAATATGCCCAAAAACTTGTGCTAGGAAAATTGCTATCATTAAGTGCTAAAAGTGTGTGTTATTGCCTTACAAAAGTACATTTTTCTTAAGTGGTTTGTTGTTGTCATAACTATTAAATTGTTGTTGTTATAAACGTTTTGAAAACCCCCTTTTAAAGTCATTTATTTACTTGTATTAATCTTCAAAATTGTGATTGACAAAGCATTATCAAGTTTGCAAGACCCTTGTATCTTTTCCTTGTCATCATAACTTGCAACTTTCAGGATACATTGCTCCTACTGTAATCTCATCTTTATTGTATAATAAATTATTCTTGCAACACACAATTTGTTTAAGAAGTCATTGATTATAATTGTTGTTACTAACATTTGATGTTTCATTGGTAAAGGGCGGGTACAAACCCACTTTCACTTCCCCTTTTCCCTTTAAACTTTACCCAAGTGACTTCTTCTATTGAGTGACCTAGAGAGAGGGGTTGGTTTTCACCATGTCTTTTTGCCCTTCATCAACCAACTAGGTCCTGGGATGTCTCCCTTGGAGTGAGGTTTTCCTCCTCCTAAAGAGAAAGAGGTATCCTATTGGTGTGACAATGATAGGGTTACCTTTGTGTTACGCCAATTTAAGCCTACTTGCCTTTAGGATTTGTGAAAGTATAGATTACGTGATAGAAAATCCAATTGATGTGAATGAATGATCTATCATGCAAAATTGTAGCATTTATGATGTCTAGGCGTGACATATAGCATGGTATATAACATCTGTGAACTTGAATTAATATGTTATATGTTGAAGCAATTTTTTTCCCATGGTTTTTCTTTAATTTTGAGGTTGATAAAATTGATGGGATGGCACCCTAGGGTGGCATTTGTTGCATGTCCTCTGATGAATTATGTTCATGCTATAATATTTTTGTTGGCTTTCACTATGGGCTTGTATTAGTTGGCCTATACAAATGTTCAATGAGCATCATCATTGGGTTATAAGTTTATGCATTGGGTGGTCTCTAGGCTATATGTTGTGTTGGGTGGTTTCATTTCATTCCTGGTGGCATTAGGTAGTTTCATTTTCACATTTCTCGCTAAGCTCTATTATTTGACATGTGAATTCATTTTGATCTTCATTGTGAGCTTTGGTGAGTGGTTTCATTTATGCTCGGTGGTAGGTGGTTTTGTTTTTCGTGTTGGGTTCCTAGACTCCTCTACGACTGTATGAATTGATTTTGGCATTATTTTCTTAATCCAGTCTTCATTGTGAGCTCTGGTTTGGTGTTCAATGTGAGATTTTTTTCTAGGTTGTGAACCTATGTGTTGGGTGGTTTCATTTTTGCGTTTGTCACTTGGCTATGTTTACTAACTTGTGAGTTCAATTTTCCTTGGTTGCATAAACATTGAAAGGCTTATATGGGTTCTATGTTGTGAGTTCGGAGATCCATGGTGTTTTATGTGAATTTTTTTTTGTTGTGGGTTCACTTTGTTGTGGTGGGGGTTTCATGGTCTACGTCTTATGTTTTTATTCAAAGGTAGGTTGTACAAAAGGGCTCTACAAACCTTACACGTTGGTTGACGGAAGTGTGCTAGTTTTGCAAAGCACTCTAAACAAACTACAAGTTGGTTCCCTATCATCTGTGAGTTGGTTTTTAGTGGTAATCAAGTATGCAACTATATTTTTTATGGTGTGACATTGTTTAGTTCAAAAACATATTTGCATTGTTGCTTAGGGATAATGTTTTTTTTTGCTTCTCTCTTTATCTCCATGTATACGCATGATCATTGGGTAAAATCATGAAGGTGGGTAACACTTTTGTGAGAATCAAGTCTCCAAAATTCCTAGTGACACTTTTTTGGCTGAAAGTAATAATTGTTTCGGCCGAACCTTTAGATGTCAAATCAAATGGTACCATGACAATGACCTCGACTGTCGTGTACCATATTAGTCGGACGAATTTTTTTTTCCGAAAATTGTTTCGGCCGAACAATTGTTTCGGCTGAAAACACCTTTCGATCGAAAATTGTTTTAGATATCCCCCGCACATCGTTCATATCACACTTTTCCAAACTATTGGTTGGTGGTTGTTGTTGGCTGGCAGTTGTTGTTGGTTATTATTGCAGGTGGTGGTTGTTGTTGGTTGCTGCGGATTGTTGTAGGTTGTTGTTGCTTTTTGTTGTTGGTTGTTGCTGCTTCATGTTCCAGGTAACCACCAAAACCTTTCCCCAATTAATTAAAATTTAATTTATTCATATGTTTTGTGTTTTAGGAGTTCAGGGACAAGGTCGAATTCAGACCTGTCCATGTACAGGGACAGGGTTGGATTCGGGCATGTCCCTGTACATGGACATGCCCGAGTTCTGAATCTAACTAAGACACCTATTACTACAATTGCTTTACTAATCATGATATGGATTGTAATAAGAAGCTAATCCGTAATATTGATCTAAGTAGTAATGACTGGAATACTAGTACATATGAATGAGCTAGTGTGATTACTATAATCAAAGCAGTGAAAACTTAGTAGCAATGTAAGAGTAATGAAACTCATATAGAATGATTAACTGTGTACTGTTGTAGAAAGTATGTGTATATTTGATATAAGTAATGGTGATGATACTAGTATCCATGTTACATAAGAGCTTACTAAACATATCAGTGTAATCGATTGTATTGCTAGTATAAGGTTAATACGATTCAATTGTTACCATTATAACTATAATTTCCCTTTGATTTCCATAGGTATTTATATTCCAAACATTACAGTAATGATATATCACACATTAAGGTATATAAGCTTATCACATACAACTTACCTATACTAACTAAGCTCAATATTACTACCCTTTTTTTACTTCATACCCATATTGAATCAAACCACATTCCCCATTTAATTAAAATTTAATTTATTCTTATGTTTTGTGTTTTAAGAAGTCATGGACATGGCCGAATTTGAATTCGGGCATGTCCCTGTACACCTCTTGTTACACGTTACATAGCTCTAACTAGTATATGATGTTTATATAAGTAAGCTATGTTTAACTGTGAATACCATTGGTCTCTATTCCAATACAATATTGTTTCCATGAATTTGATATGATGTAATAACATAAATAGTTGTAATATTGATAAAACCTAACCATATTTGCATAATTACAGTGTAACTATGAATACCATTGGTCTTTATTCCAATACAGTATTGTTTCCATTAATTTGATATGATGTAATAACACAAATAGTTGTAATATTGATAAAATCTAACCATATTTGCATAATTACAGTGACTCTGGTTAATAATTCTTTATTCATTACAAAGAGAAGCTTGTTACATATTATACGTTACTAAGCAGAGTGCTAATCCCATTAAGATGATGTGTAACTACTGGTTATAGCTTAAGAGTGATAAGCCATGTTGTATACACGATCCTTGGATACTAATAAGCTTACCTTATATTCATAACAACTTAAACACATGAACACAAACCATTGATATTAGTGAAGTATAATAGCCATTACTGTTGGAATACAACTCTTATACTCTCCATGCTTGGTCATGGAAATCATATAGATCTAAGTGTAATCAAACCAACACTACTTGTATTCAATAACTAAGCATTCTACCAGTCTGAGTACACTTACTTGATATCATGTTAGGATAGGTCATTAGCTTGTTACTATGATTACGGTTTTAGCAAGGATCAACACCATGTAACTTGATGAGATTCACTTACCATAACTAATAGCATTGGTTCATACTGGTTACATAACTGAATAGGTAAAGCTTCTACATAGGGTATACGACTAACCAGCTTGATAACACTAATTGAATACACACACTATGTTAATAATACTAGTATATTACGCTTTGTTCGTAATCAATAGCTTAACCAACCTGATAGACTAGTGATTCCATATATGACCTTTGATTGGAATATGAATATATAGGTAAGAGATAAGGTTATATAAGAATGATCAATCTACTAGTCAGCTTCATAACCTTATCAATAAGCTAGATTAGGATGATTGAATTCCATTACTCTTACTTATCACTCTATTGTAATATAAACACTATTTGATTAGGTAAACATAATGAAGGAGTTGAATGTGGAAAGTTGAGCTTACATAGCCCTATATGATCCGGTTCATATTAATTATGCCCCTTCAAGTATGTAGCACGTACGTTTTCCTTAATTCCTTGTGGTCCTTCTGCAACCTAGTACTCCAACTTGGTGAAATAGGGCACTAGTGGACATAGTCAGGTCATTGATTATGGATAATAGATGAAGCTTATGGGTGCTTGATTTCCATGAATAGTATTAGTAATGATCAAATACCATTGATTCCATGATACTACATGGCTTATTAGTTCCATACATGCCTTAGTTTTACCATATACATGAATAAATACCGATATATTATGGATATAACATGATGGTAATACTCTAAGATGCCCTAGTTTTACCATATACATGAATAGATACCACTTGATTAGGGAGATACCATGATGGTAATATTCTATATGCCTTAGTTTGACCAATACCATATCAAGATTATTCGAAGAACCTCATATGAGAAGGTTTTTAGAATTCACGGACAACCAGAAATGACCAAACTTGTTGTTTGGGTAATTGATTTAGAATAAGTTCTTACCTTACCCTAAGCCTAGAACTAGATGGATCCCCCGACCTTTTTACAACATCGAATGAATTAAAGAGATTCCCACAAGGTTTAGGTATTTTACATACCCGTAGAATTCGACCTTGTCCCTGTACAAAAACTACCTCCAATTAAATTGGGATATAAAGAAATGTTTTCACCTTTAAATTTGTACACACATATGACATCAATGAAAGGCCATATTAGGGAGAATTCAAATATAATCTAGAAAAACTTCTAATAATTTTTTTCCATTTCTTGACTTCATTATTATCTTGCCTTAGAGATGATATTTCTATTATCTATGCCATCTTCCTGAGCCTTCAACAATATACAACTATTTTATTATAATATTGTTATACTTGTAAGAAGGAATTACAGTGAATCAGGTTAGGATTCAACAAAATGTTACAAACCAGGAAACCATTATTAAAAAAAATTAAAATAATAAAGACTTTTAAAAATAAAAATTTATAATAATAGTTAAATGTAAGTGCCACTTTTAGCACTGTAGTTAAATGTGAGTGCCACTTTCAACACTGTATTTAAATGTGAGTGCAACTAATGAAAGGGCATGTCCCTGTACACAGACATGGTTGAATTCGGGCTTGTCCCTGTACATGGACAAGGTCGAATTCAGCCATGTCCATGTACATGGACATGCTTGGTTATGATTAACACAAGAAGGTAAGAGTCATTATGATGAACACAAGGTTAATTAGTTGTTGTTGCTTCAGGTTGAAGGTAAATCTAAACTGTTATTTTTAAATTAATTTAATTTTAAAATTAGTTGAAAATGAAATTTGAGTCCAATCCACTTAGTTACATTTCTCCTTGAAGAATCTGTGTAAAAATGAGTTCTATTTATGGCCATATAAAATAGAGGGTAACCCAATGGATATTTACATTTTCTTCTTTTATTTTGTTTCTTGGTTACGTACCAAGCTGAGATAATGTGTGCCCCCCTTCTCTTCCGGGATGGTCCACAAGACTTAGCATTAGTTAAGAAGAAGGGCATGATCACATCATTGATCTTCCTCGTATGTTGGGATGATAAAAGCTTATAAGTTATATCATGAGACTCATGTGGACATACTGCCATTAAAGAAGAACTTACCTTGTTGACTTTGTCTTGAAACCCCCATTGCTTGAGTTACATCCCCCTTAATTGTTGTGTGGGTTTTTGGTTTGGTTCTTTGCTTCTTCCTAAAGAAAGTTAGCCACCTTGACTTTGGATCTCCTCTCCTTGACTTGTTTTTTTCTTATTGACTTTTATGATTTAACAATTAATATTTTATGTTATATAAAATATTATTTGTTTAAATTATTTAATTATTAGGGTTTAAACCTAACCCTAAAGTTAGGACTAATATGCTAGCCCTAACCTACCTACCAAAACTGTAAAAGAGACATATCCTCACTCTTTACACACACACTCTCTTCTAAGCCAAATTTTGATATGAGGTTTTCTGCGACTTCTTCTTGTTCAGATTGTTGAGTGGTTGCGACCCATCTTGGAAAGTTCTTCTTGGTGTATTAAGCCACTGTGGGCTTACCTCTCCAACCTCTTGAGACCGTCGACCCCTAAGGGTCTTTTCCATCTTGCCGCAGGTCTCTTCTTGGTTGTTGTTTGGGGTTTTCGATTATCCTTGTTGGTGTCGTCCTCCTCTTCTCCTTGTTGGTGCTGCCCTCCTCATCTCCTTGTCGATGTCACCTTATGTATGTTGTCTCTGTCCTCTTCTATTGTTGGTGCCACCTATGTATGTTATCGGTTAGTCTTTTGATATTTTACCCTAAAAGTTCTTCTTGGCAATTTGTTCTAAGTGTCATGATGAGATATTCCCTGAGGGTTTGATAAATGATCACTTAAAGTTTTTTCTGGGCATATATCTAAGAGGATAACAATAGCGTATCAGGTAATATTGTTTCTTGTTTCAACTAAGTAAATGTTTTGTCAGATATTGTTTTTATGCTACCAGATTATAGATCAGAAGTTTTAATGTCTTACTGATTGTAACATACAAGTAGCTAATGTTTAGAAGTTAAAATAAATATCTCTGTTTTAGCTAGCCATATTTTTTGCCCTTAAATTTTAACATGTTACACATAGATTATCTTAAAAATTACCTTCTACAATTTATACAAATATAGATTATCTTCTACATGTTAGATTTTTTTTTATATTTAAATATTTTCATGTTCATTATATATAACATCATAGTAAAAAATATAGTTGTTTGTTTTTTCAATATATGTCTTTGATGCTTTGAAGTTGTTATAAATTCTTAAATGCCTTCAAGTTGTTTTATAAATTATAATTTCCATTTTATGTTTCTATAACTTATAAACTTTCATATTCATGGATTTTCAAAGGATATCTATTAAGGTGAGATGTCGAGACAATAGTCTCCAAAAATTCCTCACAAACACTCTAGGCTATCCAATGAAGGATGAAGAGGAACCCCTTCTTTGACTGAGACTCTGAGGACATCGGAGACCCATATCTCTGCAAGGCAGGGAAGCTTGGGAGGGGAAACTAGTGACCAAAGAAAATCTAATCAGAGGAGGAGATTATCAAATGAATATGTGAATAGATCATCCAGAGAATGTGCTCAAAATAGTGCTATGGATGCAATGTTCTTAGATAGGTTGCACATTAATACTCCAACACCGGAGAATGTAGGAATACATCACGACAAGAAAATATGTTTAGTAATTTTTTTTATGTTATATATATATATATATATTTTATGTTTTTTGTTTCTGTTAAATATAGTAATTAATTTCAAATGTGTATGTGTAGAGGATGCATTTAATGGGAGAGAAGATAATGAAAGAGAGAGAGTTTATCATGAAGATTCCAATATTGGTGAAAAGGGTGAAGGTGAATTCGGGGGGCGTTATCAAGAAACAAAAGATTGCACGCCTACGTCCACCTATCCCTCAGATGTTGGTGATGAGCTTCCTTGGGAAGGTATACTGAAGCAATGGCCCTCGAACAATGCTCAGGTGTTAAAAGCAGAGTACAAAATGATTTGAGGTGCTTAGATCTCCCTCGAGAGAGTAAGCAAAGCTTGGAGATTATTTTGCATTAGTTGCATAGCTTTATGGATGCATATCAAAATATGGGGTCAATGACTGATAGTTTTATCGATTTTATGAGGAGATGAAAGTCAGAGGTGATGGGCCCCGATAAATGGGAAGTAGTAAAAAGTAGAATTTCAAAAGAAAAGGCAATTTCTATGTTCAATTTCAAAGAGGGATCAAAGAGAAAAATGTTGAAAGTACAATATTTTAAGCACCCCAACATAACATGGCATATTTATAATGTATTTTTGGTAGCATATGGGAAGTTTACGTGGAATGATGAGGTTCCACATTATTTTTCTAGACTCTTTTATGCATATTTTTTCATGGGCATGCACCTTGATTATACCAGCCTATCGTCTAGTTATTATGGGGATGGTATAGGACAAACATATGATCGAAAATGGGCATATCAAAATGAAGCATTGCAAAGGCCTCCACGACCTTTGGTATCTCGTTCAACAGGGGCATTTGCCTCACATTCATAGTTGCGAGCTACATCAGATGTTGGCAAGGAGGCTAGGAATGCAATCAAAGAAAATTTAGAATCAATTTTTTATGGTGTTGATGTTGGTTTGAACCGTCAGAGAATGGAAGCCAATTCTTGAGCCAATTTTATTTACAAAACAAATGAGGAGATAGATTCCATGTCAGTAGAAGATATTAAGGAGTATGCAAAATTTTGTCGTAATGGTTGGAAGGTTTTAATTCAGAATGATGAACCGAACGTCGGATTGGTATGTGTTATAGTTAGTACATGTTTCATGCATTTGAGGATAGTTTTATTGTAGTTCTAGATCTATATACATATCATTGTATCTTTAGAAATAATTGAGTTGTCATCGTAATTAATTGCAGTTTGGTCATATGTTAAATGAATCTCTAGTAAATAGGGAACTTGATTCAACGAGTTTAAATTTGGATGGGTTGAATTAGGTATGTGTTTTCTAATATCCACATATGATCACTTTAGTTGTCCAATCTCCAATCTTTTGAATAATCAACATACATGAAATTTATGTTTTTGTATTAATGTGAACACATTTAACTCTATTTAATTCTTAGTTGTGTTGTTCAAGTATCCCAATTCCGTCTCTCATGACTTGGGAAGGCTTGTCCCAATTCTCATTGGGAGAGTTTGAAGAGGGTGAGACTTCACAGGTATCATTGCATGTTGAAACAAATTTAGTTATATATGAAAATTGCAATGTCATTTAAATTATTAATTTAAAAGGAAAATGTCTTAAACAATATAAAATTTGTTGCATCTTAGGGCATGGTGGGTAAGACCGTGACTCAACCAACCATGGGAATGCCATCCTCTCATGTGGTTGATGATATTCAGGTTGGCACATCACATGCATTACATGTTTCAAAATTTAAAACTACAATTTAATGTGTTAAAATCATTTAAATTTAATTTTCAAATGTACAAATTTGAAATGTGTTATAGGGCAATGTGGAGAAGAGAGTGTGGAAGATAGAGATTTAGGAGGATACATCCATACCTGAGAAGGATGTGTCTATTCATGATGATTCTTAAATGCATGTACATTGCACATTAGTGAGTTTTAGTTTGTTTTTATGCTGGGTCTTTTATATATAAGTGTTCAAGCTTATTTGTGTTGAATATGCTTTTTTTTTTTTACTTTTTTCAAATTTTTGTTTGATCAACTTTTTAATTAAGCATTTCCTATTCATAGAAGGGTTACTCAACTAGTGTCTATATAACTTTTCAATGCTTTGATCAATCATTTTGAAATATATAGAACTCATATATAATCTTATCGTCATTTAAAATGGTACATTCAATCTTATTTATGTTTAGATCATGATGCAGACCTAATTTTGAACTTGAGCATTTGATTATTTGAGAACATACTTTATCCCACATCAGAAAAGGGGAAGTTTCTAAATTTTCTTTGATTTCATTCCTTGCTTTCTTGTTCAAGAATAACGTAATATGGAGACTTGTGTTTTTTGCATACAATGAAGTGAATTCCTTCTTATGGTATTGTCAAACTCTTAACTAATTGCTTACTAACCACAAAAGCCAACATTTGTAGATTTACAAATAAACTATGTATGTGCATGATCTCACTTATGTTTAGATCATGATGAAGGCATATTTCAAAGAGCATTTGATTATATGTAAAATGAATACATCCCATATAGAAAGATAAAAGATTTAAATGGTTTTTTAAGAATGACTTAATATATCTGCAGATTTGTGTTTTGTGCATATACATGAAAGATTATATGAGAACATCTATTCCACCGCAAAAAGAGGAGATAATTATTTTCTTGGAAGAATGTCTTTTAATATGGATATTTGTGAACTTTCATAGATATAAGTATTTTCTTGGAAGAATGGCTTAATATGGAGATTTGTGAATCCTTTAATTTGAAAGGGAATTTGATTATATGAGAATATATATTCCATTGCAGAAGAGGAGATAAGTATTTTACTGGAAGAATGGTTTAATATGGAGATTTGTGAACTTTCTACATACACAAGTGAATTTATTTTTAGGGTATTATCTAACTCTGAACACTAAAATTGGTTACCAAACACACAATTTTTCTCTTTAAAAATTTGCTAGTTACTGATCTTACATTGTTTAGATCATGTAAGCAATGTTGAAAGAGAATTTGGTTATAAAAGAAAATTAAAGATTCTACAAAGAATGGCTTAATATGGAGAGTAACTATTTTGGAAGTTTCATAACTTCGTGATGTAAGTTTGGTTATAAAAAAAGGCCAAAAAATTATAATAAAAAGAGAGCAATAATCTTAGATCCGTGGAACTCTGATTGGGTATGTTATTCTTTTTTATTGATTATTTAATAAAGTTAAATATATTTAAAATATTTGATAATAAAGTATATATGCTAATATGTGTTATTGGTTTTTTTTTTTTTTTTTTGTTACAGATGTTTACATTATTTGGTGGAAAAATGAGCACATTTATGTTGGAAGATTAAACTTAACATTTTTGGTATGTATGTCAATTTTGCTTTAATCACAATTTGTTTTATTTATCTAAAATGGCATGTGTATATTTTATTTTAAATTTGTAGATATATTTTAT
The DNA here is from genome assembly GCA_010110895.2 of Picea sitchensis. Lineage (NCBI taxonomy): Eukaryota > Viridiplantae > Streptophyta > Pinopsida > Pinales > Pinaceae > Picea > Picea sitchensis. The sequence goes on along the minus strand of SNQJ01S0071607.1, from coordinate 65,258 downwards.
TTTAAATTTTTAAATTTTAAATTCGAGAAATGTTTTATTTTGCAAGTATGAAGAAATCTATCTTAGCGATGGCTTAGAGTCAAGAAATTTGGAGTTAAATGTTACTTTTGTCTCATAGTTTTTGTTATTAGCCTAAAATGGTTGTGGA
>SNQJ01S0071607.1:26847-65100 GCA_010110895.2 Picea sitchensis | reverse complement strand
ATATATATATATATATATATGGAACTCAAAATATCAATTTATTGTTTGATATTTGATTTCTCTTATATTGTTTATGATGGTTAAACCTGACAATTTATGTTATATCATAAAAGGTTTAGATTGTTTATGATGGTTAAACCTGACAATTTATGTTATATCATAAAAGGTTTAGATTGTTTATGATGGTGAAAGAACAATTTATGTTCTATGATAGTGTGCTGAAATTAAAAATGTTTTATTTCATTTCATTTATAAACATCATTGTAAAGTCAAGTAGCTTATAATTTCAATTTTGTTTGATTTGCAAATATGTTTGAATAGTCAAACATGGATCATCATTATAGTTTCCCTTCTATTTGTAGATATTTTTATAAGTTGAAGGGTTCATAGTGTCATCATAGGGTTCATAGGGTTTATAGGGTTGAAGGGTTGTAGATATAAATATTTGACAGTCGTGAGCATTGACAATTGCCAAGTTTTCATTCGGTGATGTGGATTTTATTCTGTTCCATTCAAGTGATAATCAAAGTGATAATCAATTGACTTTAACAATGTTTTTGTAAATTTAAGCGTATTGATCATTGTATCAATCTAGGCCCCTCCCTTATTTTGACAGGGCGTAGAATTCTATCCATCCAAAACTTAGTAAAATCCATGTTCAAAATTGAAAATTCATAATGAAATGACAGTCCAACAATAAAATGGTTATGTTCATCTTTGGTTTCTATTGAACTTTCAATATATTCATTCAAGAAAATGTGAAATAAATAGTAGTTTTCATAATAATAATAATAACAACATCTAAAACTCTCATTAATTCTTAAAATGACAAGGCAATTTAGGATGTTTAATGAGTCAAAATGATCCGATGATCAGTGAGCCCGCGCGACTGATCCAGGGTCTCCTCTCACCGCCATGGAGGCGCTGGGCTCCTCCCAGGTCCCTCCCCCACCGTCCACTCCAACAGTCGAGGTCGCTTTCAATTGGATGCTGGCCTCTCTGCCGAAGAAGAAGACAACTGAACCCCTTAAGTTTGTGAAAAAGCTGGACGATATTCTAGAAATCTCTCTCCCCCCAGAGAAACTGATCCAGGTCACCTTGTCTGAGACGGATCATGCTCTTGTGGGACAGTTCACTGGCCTTTGGCCCTCACCAAAAGCAACATAGAACTGGGTGGTAAAAAACTGGAAACCTTTGATCAAGAAGAATGTAACCTCATACTTCATGGGGAGAGGCTTCGTTCTGTTCGAATTCACTACAAAAGAGGATAGAGATCTGATATTTCGGAATGAGTCCTATTTCATGGGCCCTCAAGGCTTGTATCTCAATAAGTGGACGCCAAACTTTGATCCAAAAGTGGACATCCCTATGGCCGTTCCATTATGGGTTAGGCTGCCGAACCTCCCAGTTCACTGCTGGAATTGGGACTCCTTGCAACACATAGGTAACACCCTGGGAAAATTTATTGAGCGGGCCAACAATAAAGACCAATATGACTATGCCCAAATCTGTGTCGAGGTCAATCTAGAGGTGGGAATCCCGGAGGAAATAAAAATCAAAGTCAACAGTTGGACTCATGTGCAAAAATTAGATTACGAGCAACTTCCTTTCAAGTGCCGAAAATGTCATGTCTATGGACACTTTGCCAGGGGTTGCCCGAGTAATGGAGAGAAAGATAAAGAGAAGGAGGAAGGTTGGAATCAGGTCAAGCGGAAAAAAAATTCCTATAAAACCCCCAAATCCGAGGCCCCAAAAGACAAAGCCCCCCAGTGAGCTTATGAACAGCATGGCCCTACTCTGAACGGTCAAGCAAACAAATTCGGGCCCTTAAACTCAGCTTCAGAGGAAATCCAGGAGGTCGAAAAACAAAAGTCACCATTCCCTGACAAAGGGGCACCCTTAGGCCTGAGGGCAGGGGAAAGTGCCTCAAAAAGCCTCAAGGAAAAATAGGCAGAAGTTGAAGAGGAGGAACAAGACTCAGAGGAATAAGAAGAGGATGGAGAAATAGGGGACACACAAAATTCAGCCAAAAGATCGACAAGAGGCCGAAAGTCTGCCCAAGATAAGAGAGAGCAGGAAACCTACAAAGATAAGCTTCAGGGCAGCCGACAAACCCTTGAGAAACTTTTGGCAAAAACCTCGAAGATGACAAGGAATCAGGCTCAGGGCTCCAAGGGAGCTCAACGCACCCAAAAAAGTAAGTGATGAAGGTCGTCTCCTGGAATTGCAGGGGTATGGGTGAGAAGCCTCATAAGAATAAAAGCCCCTGATATTCTATTAATCCAGGAGACAAAAATGGAGGGCAAAGACTTCCTCCAAGTTAGTAAGAAATTCTGGAAGAAAGGTGGAGGACTAGCCGTTTCTACTCGAGGAGCCTCGGGTGGGCTGGGCTCTCTTTGGAACAATAGTAAGTACGTGTTGATCACTGAAATTTTAAATGATCATTGGCTATATTTGAAACTTCAGCTTATGGACACAAAGGAGGTCATCAACCTCTTCAATGTATATGCCCCAGTCAACGCAGGGGGAAAAAAGATCTGTTGGGACTCCATCAGGAATCTGGCAGAAACGAAGAATGTGGAAAATGTCATCATCACCGACGATCTTAATCTCACCTTGCTTTTGTCAGAGAAGTGAGGAGGCAGTATTGTCAGGAATCTAGCTAGGGAATGGGTGGAGGACCTCATGCAAGAGTGGGATTTGCTCGACATCAATCCCTCAAATGGTAAGTACACTTGGTCAAATAAAAGAATCTGACCTGGTCATATTGCAGCAAGACTTGATATATTTATTGTTCAAAGTTCTTTTCTCCTTTTAGGTCTAGAGGCTAGTATGCATATTCTCCCTTGTAGTGTTTCAGATCATAAACCCATCAAACTTGAATTCCTGGCCCAAAAAAACCTAGGCCCAATGCCTTTCAGATTTAACCCTTTATGGGTCAAGGAACCGGATTTCATGAAGAAGGTAGAGGAAAGTTGGAGGGAGCATGTCAAGGGATCTTCCTTCTATGTCTGGGTGGAAAAACTCAGAAGAGTGAAAGAAGTCCTGAAAAGCTGGGCCAAAACCCTCCCTAATCCATCTTTTGAAAGAAAACAAGTTCAAGCCAGCCTGGAGCTCCATCAACTACAGACGGAAAGTGCAGAAATCACAAAAGAAATTCTAGACAGGGAGGTAGAATTACAGTAGAAGTACCACAAGGCTTGTTTGTCGGAGGAAGAATATTGGAGACAGAAATCTCGCAACATTTGGCTAAAAGCGAGAGATAGGAATACCTCCTTCTTCCAAAAACAAGCCCAAGTGAGAAGAAACTTTAACTCCATCTCAGAAATCAAAGAAGATGCCACTACCCACAAGGACTTCGCCAGCATCAAAAGGGAAACTTACTCCCATTTTAAAAACCTTTATAGTGAAGAAGGGGAGAGGGCCCAGAATTCCAAGTTCCTCGATGTGGTACCTTCAAAGATCACCAATAGAATGAATTAGATTCTTGAAGCTAAGGTAACTACAAAAGAAATTAAGGCTTCCCTCTTTGCCATGGAGCCTGATAAAACCCCCAGACCAGATGGGTTTATAGCCAGATTTCTCCAAATCTATTGGCAGATAGTCGAAAAGGATCTGCATAAACTAGTCCTGAAATCCCAAGCCTGTCAAAAAATTGGGGGCAACACCAATTATGCCTTCCTTTCCCTCATCCCTAAGGAAAAGGGAGCCAATTCCTTCAACAGATTTCGCCCTATTTCTCTTTGTAATATTGGTTACAAGCTGATAACAAAGGTGATAGCCAACAGATTGAAAAGTTTCCTCCCTTCTATTATCCCTGAGAATCAAGGGGGGTTTATTAATGGGAGACAGATCAGGGACAACTTTATCTTAGTACAAGAGGCGATACACTCAATTCTGCTTCGAAAAGAAAAGGGTATGGTCGTCAAGCTTGACCTCGCAAATGCTTTTGATCATGTCAGACATAGTTTTCTCTTTGATGTTATGCAAAAGTTTGGTTTCTGGAATAACTTCATCAATTGGATTCGGTCTTGTATCTCTGAACCCTGGATCGCTCCTTTGGTGAATTGGTGAGCAACATAATTATTCAAAGCCTCAAGAGGAATCCGACAAGGATGCCCCCTTTCCCCCCTCCTCTTTGTCCTCCAAGCTTCTGTTCTAAGATTTTACTTGGAGAAGAAACAGGCAGACTAAGAGATAATGGGCTTGAACATTGCAAGAGGAGTCAAAAATATTAATCATGCGTTGTTTGCCGATGATTCTCTGTTGTTGGGCGCAACCAATATGATTTCGGCCTCTCGCTTCAAAGAAGTGTTGGATGATTACTGTGATGCAATGGGAAGTATTTTAAATAAAGGGAAATGCCATATCTACTGTTGGAATGTTCCTTCCAGCACCCTCAATTCCATCTCCAGATGCTTGGGCTTTGCAACCTCTTCCAACTGGTCTTCTTTCAAGTACCCGGGCCTCCCAATTTTCCAAAAGGCAGCCTTTAGCAGAGACTGGCTCCCTCTTCTAGAACACTTCAAGCTCAAGATTCAGATGTGGGGTTTCTCTTGGCTCAACCATGCTGGTAAAACAGTGCTTATTAAGGCAGTCCTCAACAACCTCCCTATCTTTCATTTCTCTGTCATGTTGGCTCCTATCTGTATCCTCAAAAAAAAATGGAAGATTACATCTATAAATTCTTCTAGAAAGGTGGTAAACAAAACAAAAAGAGAATCCCCCTAGTAAGCTGGGACAAAATCACGAAGCCCCTGCTGGAAGGCAGACTGAATTTTAAAGATCTCAGCATTCAAAATGTGGCAATGGGAGCTAAGCAATTTTGGAGAATAATCGCTCCAAAGCCTGGCTGGGGGCAAACTGTTCTGTGGAAAAAATATTTCAGGGTTCAAAGGAAACGATGTCTCGACAACCCCCTTCCAAAAAATGGAATGCATCTCCTCAAGCTCTGCATTAAATCTTCCCCTTTGATAAACCTCCATGCGTTCTGGATACCGGGTAATGGCAAACTTATTAAAATCTGGGAAGATAGCATCATGGATAATCCCCCACTCACCGAAATCAGTTTCCTGCATGCGCTTCGAGATTGGATGGTCAACGAGGGCTTCACCACACTGTGGGATATATCTTGTTGGGAAGACACCAACTGGATTAGTTGGAAGAAGCTCCAGGTGCCTTTGGGGCTAAAACAAGACTGTGAAACATTTTTTACTTACCTGAAGGGCATGGCCCTGATTCATGCTAGGAGACAAGATAAACGCGGATTGGGCTCCCAATTAGGTAGCTACACAGTGCCTCTAGGCTATGAAAAAATGCTGGAACAACCTCACGTCCCTCCTAACCCCGCGACTTGGAAGGGGCTTTGGGGCCACAAGACAATTCCTAAAATAGATTTCTTCTGTTGGCTCATGTGTCACAATAGAATCCTGACTGGGGATCGATTTAAGAAAAGAGGTCTCCAATGGCTCTCCCGATGCACAATGTGCCTCGAAAATGAAGAGAATCTTAGTCACTTAATGTTGGAATGTAATTTTGCTAAATAGATCTGGAACAAGGCTCTGGGCCCCTGGAGTAATGCTCTTATCTGTCCCACCTCCATCGCTGATATGTTTGCTACCTGGCTGAGCAGATACCCAGGGGTACTTCCAAAAAATGAAAGCTTCAAGGTGGTCTGGCACTCCTTGCCAAAGATCATTTGCTGGCAAATTTGTCTTGAAAGGAATAAGAGAATTTTCAGACTTCAAGTGCAGGAAGCGAAGCTTGTCTTGATCAAGATCAAAAACCAGTTGAAAGAAAGACTGGGCATTCATATTGAGGGAACTAATTTAAGTCAGCAAGATATTGATTGGGGAGAAAGGTTGGGCCTCTAGTTTGCACAAGTTATGAGACAAAGCAAGCCAAGAAAAGAATGGCAAATTAGACTCAACGAAAAAGAACTTTCAACCTGGTTGCATAATCAATCTAAACATACTCTTCTCTTCGACGGGGCAACCAAAGTCAATCCCGGGAAAGCTGGTGCAGGTGGTGTCATTAAGAATCCAGTAGGAAAAATCGAACATTGATTCACCTAGGGCTTGGACCATAATACCAGCATCCAAGCTGAAGCTCTAGCTCTGTTTCAAGGTCTCAAGCAAGTCAAAGATCTAGGCATCAAAGAGGTTAATGTAATTGGTGACTCTCAGTCCTTTATAAAAGCTATAGTGGACAATTCTCCTCCCAAATATATCAGATTAGCAAGACTGGCGACAAGAATCAATTGCCTAACTAAGTCCTTTCATAGTATAAATTCTTCCATGTGTTGAGGGAGAATAACAAGGACACTGATGCAGAAGCCAACAAAGCAACTCTTCTTTCAGCGGGCTCCCTTCTAAGAGACAGGGACAAAGATTGGAATCCCATTCCTTAAGAGCTTTTAGTACTTTCATGTTTTTCCGCTTTTTACTGAACCAGTTCATCTGTATTCACAAGTTAGGGAAAATAATGGAGATTGAGTCGTTGGCAAGTTGTAGAAACCTCTGGTTTATGAGTATTCGGGCCTTTGAAGTACTCGTTGTAGAGGAAAGCTAGAATTCTCCTCACATTTTGTAACCTGATTAAAGGCATTTACACCAAGAATTGAATACAATCCCATATCTGTTCCTGTAAAAAAAAATAATAACAACATCTAACCTTTGTTAATGTAAAATTAAAATATACTTTAATACAAGTAAAAAATATACTTTAATACAAGTAAGCGATTTTCATTAAAATTTATATTGACATAAATTGCTTATGTATCGAAAAGGGTCTAAAAGGGTTGATGGATTATCAATACTCTACACATTGGAAATATTCACTAGTGTCATTAATATGACACCTATGAGTATTGTTCAATATCACAGAATAACTTTCTATCCAAAAATTTGCAGGGATAGCAACACACCATCCACAATACAAGGTCTACATTGAGTAAACTCCCAACTTTGTTATTAGGTCACAAAATCACATTCATTTTCAACTCAAGTTTTTTCAATCAAACTTAATGAAAACTATGTTTAATGTGTAGAATATAAGTAGTGTTAGGTTCATCATACACATTTGTCAAGTAGCTCATAATTTCAATTTTGTTTGATTTGCTTCAATATATTGAAATCTAAATGCACATTGTAGCAGTTTAATATATCAACACTTTTGGAATCAAAATTCACAATTTCATAATTAAAGTTGACACTTTTTACGATGTCTTTAAATTTTTTAATTAGGATAATGGTAAAAAACAAAAAAGTTATGGGCCAACATGGTGTATAATGTGTAAAAAGGATGGAGAATTAGTAAACCATTTATTTGTACAATGTCCATATGAAAAAGAGGTATGGAATGAAGCAATAAAATTGACACCTTCGGAATCAAAAAAAAAAAAAAAAAAGATTGAAATTGAGACTTTTATGTGCCATAGATATTTCACAATGGGCTCAAAATCCTCTCCTATGTCTCCTATATCTCCTCTATCACTTTCAAATTAGAAAGGTTCAATTATTGTGTCTCCTCTATCATGGTTGTTCTCCTCATCCTCATAGGTAGAGGATCTCACCAATCAACTGAATATAATGAAATTTCCTCTTAAGTGGATGTTAATCATACACTACCTTGAATTCTCAATATACTCCAAATTCAATTTAAAAAATGAAAATCTAAATTCAAGAAACCAAGCCTTAGTAGATGGTGTTATTTTTTATCTGTAGAATGATATTATTCCTAGAGATATTAATAGAGAGGGGGATGATTTTATGAAAGGTACTACATTTACTGAAAGTTTTTCTAGGCCATCAATAGCCCCTTATAATGACATGGAAATGGGTCCTAATTCTGATATGAAGTTATTCTCTTCATGTATGAAAACAAATTTCAATCATGTTGGAAATAATGAGTTCGCAAATCCTTTATGTAGTATTGGTGATGCATTAAAGGATTTGTGTGTACGATGGATAATTTGTAGGATTAGTATAATCACAAGTATAGGTCATTTTAGGTTCCTATAAAATCTATAGGTTATTCCCTCAAATTGTAAATAAGGCTCGATAAGCTTTATAATTCATAAAAAATATAGTTCCTTATTTGAATGGACCAAGAAAGTAAACTAAACCAAATGATTCTAGAATCCTAGATATTCATAAATACGTGTACTTTCAATGAAAAATATAAAATTATGGAATGTATGTCACTTGTTTAAAAAAATCGTAATGGTATGCCATCTTCAATAATTCGTTCATGGTCTACTTTGGACATTTTCCATTTTCTAACTTTTGTTTTTATTCTTTATTGAACTTCTACTAACTTTATGCGTGCTGCACATACCAAATGACTATATTGACAACTTATGACATCTGACTGATAGTCTTGAAAGTGAACATGACTATCAGTTTGATGGGTTTCTTGAAACAAATAGCCTTTCAATACGATGGATCCTCTTTCATATATAAAACCGTTATCATCAAAATCTTTTAATAACCTCATCTTTTGTTTTGTGCATCACACCAAATAATATTCCATGTTTTCAGTGTTGTCTACAGGTGCAACCACGACAAAGATATCTCCTTCAAATAATTCAATATGTTCTAATAAGTAGTTCATGTTAGATTAGCACACATGCACGTGCCATTAAACTTGAATCTACTATATATATAAATTGTATATATCCAACTTACAGGTACATCTACAAGTTGTTTAAATATTTAAACATAAAAATGACCTTCTCTAACAAGATCAGAAACTCTATCGCCATCAATTCACACTATAGTTTCATTTTATTCCATATCCTCTAAGCTTTAGTGTGGCATTTTCCCTTTTATTTTAAGTTTGGTATTTCTCCAATCTTTAACATAATATGCATTTTCGTTTTTGCAAATCTCTATGGATTCTATGTCCTCTATGAAAACTAAACAAAAACAAGATTCATTTCTTCTATCAAATTGAAACACATTTTGATAGCATTTTGTTTTAACTGAATGCACTTTTTGTGTCCCATGTATTGTATCGACTTCATATGGGATTGATCTATTTACATCTTGGATTCCAACATACCAAGAAAACATGCACAAGACAATAACTTGTTAACTTGAAATCTACCAAGAAAATGATTGAAGATCATATAAATTTGAACACCTGAATAAAAATATCATGTGTACATGTGTAGCAAGTATATATACACACCTATGCACATCCCTTGAGAGATTATTTTCATGGCTTAGCACCAGTTTGCACCATTCAACACCTTGATCATCAGATTCAAATCAATTGGCATGAGGGTTCATCTGATACCTTTGAATTGCTCGTTTTACACATGCCCTTGCACCGTTGTGCTCTCCTTTTCCATGACCAGTCTCAAAAAAATTACAACAATGTGTAATGTTTGATTTCTTATGAAGACGACACAACCAATAGAATGACCATGAAGATTTGAACTGACCCACACATCCATCTGATTGTATCCAATGCCAATAGAATCTGATCCCACATTCTTTCAATGAATCATAAAATTTATCAAAACAATGTTGTACATAACGTGTATCGTGTGCTCGATCATCACTTATATAAAATTGATATTATTTAATAACATGTCAATTGTCATTGGTGCTTTCTATGTTATCTAGATTTCGTTGAGCATGTCTATATAGAACAGGCACAAATATAGTGATTTGATCAACATGATAATATTCACTCTGTATTTCTTTTTTTGCAACGAATGTGTAATTCTCTGCAAAATCAACTACAGAAAAAATTTTCCCTGGTGGAAACACTTCACGGGATTGTTTGAATTGTAGATATTTCCATCGAGCTCTATGTGAATACTTGGTGTATTTATAAATTTCTTCCTCAAACTTCTTCAAAAAATCTATCATAGGCATTTTATCTACTTTCAAATCAATCCTTTTGGAAATAACATTTGAAGAATGTGGAGCCGTGCTATTGATATATTCATATCACTTCCAATTGACTGTTATATTAGAAAATGATTGATAATTCATATCAATAGGATACTTTGAGTGAAACAAACTTAGATTTCCACAACGATCACATTTCTTTCCACCAACACATTTTTTTTGGTAAATAAATTTATCACCTTCTCTTTCACATAGAATTTCAAATATAAAAGCACGAAATGTGGAAGGAGGAGGTGAACTTGGCCATAAAGTTTTACCAAAATCAAGAAAAGTGTCATAATATAACTCAAATTCCACATGATAATGAAAACAACAAGTGTCACGAACAATGATGGGTCTAACAAACCATGGTCTTTGTTGCACAAATGTATTGATGGAAATTTTAACTTCTTTGTGCTCTTCTTTGAAATTATTGAACAATTCTATTTGTGTCATTGGAAATATATGTTTTGGATGTTCATCATATTGTTTTCGTGTTATTCTTCATCACAACACATCCCTTGTATGTGGTGAAACACGAGATTCTGTCAACCAAAAATTACAGGCCGATTCTTTAACATTTTCTGCAAGTCTATCTTTGTAGGGTTGTCTAGAAATAACTATCCAACAAACAAGTTCACCATTTGCATCTATTTGCAATCGAAATTTTATATGTTTGTACAATATTTTTCTTAAGGTTCCCATCGCTTTTGCCATGTGTTGTGTCAAACGATCTTTTATATTGCTAGATGAAACAATTGTTGTTTGTATCACTCTACATGCAACACTGACATCTTTTTTTCAAGATTTTCCAAAATCTTTTAATACACTACTTATTTTGTCAAAGACTTTCTATTTCACCTTTGTATCTTTTGTCGACTTTTGAATACCCAATAATGATGTAGCTTATTTTAAATTTCTAAACTTTATTAGACAGAGTAAAAGTTGAGCTTGTATTGTTACTGATTCATCTTTGAAAAAGTATTATACATATTCGTAACATGATATCTTATATAATGATTAACTTCTTTCTTCCCAAATTTGTCAGTATCAACATTTTCTAATATTTCATCATCAATGTTGATAGATTATTCTGCATCTTTCAATTTAAAGTTTATATTAAAAAACAAAACCAAACATAAATTCACTAGAAACTATATACAAGTTTTCATCTTATATTATCTAGATTTATGTATATACCTATAGGTGATTCAACTTCTGCTTCAATTTCAGTTTCAACGACTTCATTGACGTTATGAGGCAAATTTATTTATGTTTTTTGAAAAACATCAAATCCGAATTACAATCAATTATATTTCAAACAATAATTTAAATAAATGAATTCTATACTTTTAATATAGATAATATGTACATGCATACCTGGTTTGACTTCTTCTTGTTGAAAATCTATATTTACATCATCATCGTTTCTTTCTTCAATATTTTCATGTTCTCCTTTCTTTCTCCAATAATGCTCTTTCATTTGTTCGTTATGGTGAGTTTCGTTTGGAGTGCGATCAAATTTTCTCTTGCACAAAATTTTGTTTCCCATGAGTATAGTTATCTGTAAAAGTTTTTAAAAAAATCAACATTTCATAATAGTCTCAGAAAAACTTCTTTGTCACAAAAATTATTAAAAAATAATATCAAGAATTTTATGTTCAACAAAGCCTTCACCTTGAGAAAATGTTCAACAAAGTTTTCAATATATAAAAAAAGTATTGCATCAAAACATCAACAACCTTGTTCAAAACAACAAAAAATATGATTCAAACTTTTGCTTAGGGACTCCACATATGCAAAATCATGAAACCAACGAGTGAATAATGTTTTCCTTACTTATCTTTGAATGCCAAATTAGGATAATTTGAGGCCAAAGCCCTTTTCTTCTCGAGCTAAGCAAGGTGGTTGTGAAGGTTTGAGCTTGTAGTTAACCTTTCATAGATTAAAGGCATGATCTATGTAATATTTGGCATCTAGGTTCAAATCCTTTGGCATGGTTTAAAGTCGGAGCTTAATTCCATGGAATAATTGGGTATAAATAGTAGTTGTTGGATTCACATTTCTTTCTATAGTAAGCCTTCACCTTTTTTCTTGAAAGGTAAATATGAAAATATTTGTCTTTGTATGATTTTTAGTTGTAAGGGTGAATTTACTGTTGATAATGTTGGAAGATTGGTTGTTGTCATTGATGTCAACCCTAGTCATGGGTTTTGGACCACAAGATTGATGAAGTTATTTGGACATGAAGGAGAAAATGCACATGTATATACAACACCATGGATGGATAATATACATCATGCTCTTTCCATTGGTATAGTGGGCGTCCATTGGATCCTCATGGTTGAGGAGAAATGAATTTTTGAGATGACAAAGTGAATTGTACATACAGGCCCACAGAGACAATTAAAATAGTACAAAATAAGAAAGTGTCATGTCTGACCTAATGTTAAAAGGAAGTGAGCATAAATGGGTATAAATAAGCATGTTATACATTCATTTGATACAATTCGAATTTCAGAGAGAAGAAGAGAGAAGAAAGAAGGCAGTTCAAGGGAGGATAAAGTCTTTTGGTGATGTGTTCTAAGGTGTCTCAGGTCATCTTACCATTTTGCCATAACTTTTTTCTAGGAGCAGTTCAGATGGTGAAATCTATGGTAGTGAGAGACATATCAAGGTACCTCTGAGCAAAATCTCATATATTGATTCGCTATAATTATGGAGATATACTCATGGAATATAGGGTTTGTGACCGATCCTGAAGCTAGTCAATAAGCAGTGTTACAGTTAAAACAGTCCTTAACTTTTTCCTTGTACAGACTCCAAATGCAGTGGGACCACTTCCATTGGAAAGAGTACGGACTCTAGTTTCTTGTGTGCAAGTTTTAGAATCAGATGTTAAATATTGGCGGGGCATCGCGTACAAGTTGGGTCTTACGAGCAGGACCCGAGTGAATGGATTTTGTTATCTCTCATATATGCTTGGGGGAAGGAAGGGGCAAGGATAGAGTTCAAATATCTCTTGATATTGGAGGTTTATCTTCCTCTTGGAGGTTTATCCCTCCTTTACATTTGGAAGGCTGCCTTCTGCTGGGAAGTCATTACTTCCCTTGAACAAAAACTATTGATTATTTCTCATATATTGTGCATGGTGTATTGTGGTGTATTGGTGTAACTCTTATACCATTGTTCATTTCTCATTGGATATAATTGAATGGTTTTAATTATAAGAGTTGAAAATGTTTTAAATTGTACTCGATACTAATTCCACCCCTTTCTTAGTATCAACAATTGGTATGGGAAGCGGGTTACCTTTAGTGCAGTTTAATCACTGGAAGGAAGATCCTATGCGGAAATGGAAGGAAACATTCAAATGGGGATTCCACCATTTGATGGAAATTTGAATCTTGGAAAAATAGAATGGGAAACTTACTTGAGAGCTCTTAGGGCCGAGATGTTTGGATCTAGGTTGCTTCAGGATATAATGCTTGAAGAAACCAAAGACTGTGCTTCGAGAAGGGGAAGCAAAGGAACAACAAGCGGCTTAATAGATACCATCCTAGATGGGATTGGCAATTGATGAAAATAAGGTGGGATCATGTGCATCAAACAAAAATATCTTTGGGACAAGCTACAAGAACTTTATGCAAGGGAAGAAGCGGAAGAAGAAGAGAAGAAGTTGAAGATGATTACAACATCTCGATTTCAAAGAAGAAAATAGATATTAGGTTCTGCTTGATTGTAGAAGAATTAGAGTCACGTTGAATTTGAATAATCATCATCCAAAATTCAGAGAAGAAGTGACACTTTGAAGAAAGAAAAGTCCAGTAAAGAAAGAAGATGAGAATCTTAAAAATTGAAGCATGTTGAGATTGAAAATGATAGCAAGCTCAAAGAGACCATAACTAAGAAGTGGAGTGTGGTTAGTTGTGAAAAGGCGGTTGTAAGCAGGAAACAATTAGAAGACTTTGAGAAAATGAGAGAGAAGAAACCATTTCATGAAAACTCTACTTGAAGAAACAATAAGAATAGCAGAAGTAAAAGAAGGTTAAAATGATAAAAGAAAGAATGTGTGAGAAACTTGAACAAGAAGTTGTCTCATTGAGGGAAAGCTTAAGAAAACTCTCAAGTTCCAAAAGTCTTAACACATCTTGGATGCATGGGGTGAAACTTCATACAAAGAAAGATGCAAAATTACCAACAAGCGGGTTGAGAGAAAGACTACCATAGGGCAGGTTGATGAGAAGTGGACCCGAGGTCTGCAGGAAAGAAGGAATGATTACAAAGAGATGAATATCCAGAAGACCTCTTACCTTGGAAATCAAAAGAAGCTTCAATGGGTATGAAGGAAACTATAAAAGAATATATCATGAACCCAAATGGAGTACATCAAAAGGAAGCCCACTTACTCCAAGGTATCAAAATTTCTTTCTTGGTCATTTGTTATACTTGCAAAAATTTTAGACCTTAAAAGGCTGATGAATTCGAGAATCAATGAAAGGAACAAATACACAAGAAACATGGTGTAAGCAGGAAGATATGGAAATTGTCATTGGATTTTCCAATAGAAGTTATAATTCATTTTTACCTGTTGATGGACAAAATATTGTATGCTACAAATGCAATTATCTTGGTCACAATACGAGATTGCGAGATATATGAATGAGAATGTACCTATACCAACCACGATTATGGAAGGAGGATTCCGAAAGTTGAGGCTGGGAAGAAAAGAAAATTGTTGAGATGATGATGAATGGGTACATGGAAGCGATTGGATGTTCTTCACGCATGGTGGGGATCAGAACAAGATTCATCGACAGAAGAAGAGTGCTTAATGTTGCATTTGGAGATGACTCATCACGCCAAAAATACTTGGAGAATTTGTAGTAGAGCTTGGAAGAAAATGTAAAAACAAAGGAATGTTCTATTCAGTTTGAAGACTTGAATCATAATCTACTTTCGGTGTTAGTAAAATGTGTGATCAAGGGATACACTCTTACACGTTTACGATTCCCGAAATGTAAAATGGAGAAAATAACTTCGAGGAAGATTAGTTTGCAACTGCAACAAGAAGAACGGAAAACATATACATCCTATACATGTAGAAGAGAGAGAATATAGAAGCGACACAAAAGGATTCTAGGGAAGAAAGCGTCCCAAAGACCAAAATAAGGATGAAGTATTATTGGGTGCCACATGTTTAGGGGGAGGCGACCCAAAGAAGAGGTTACCTTTTTCCATTAAACTCAGGGGAGAAGCCATACCCTTGCCGATTGATGTCAAAGGGGAGAGAAATTAGGATCATGATAGGAGCATGGTGTTGCCATCAATGACAAGGGAGATTGTTGGAAGATTGGTTGTTGTCATTTGATGCTCTGACCCTAGTCATGAGTTTTGGACCACAAGATTGAGTAAAGTTATTTGGACATGAAGGAAAATGCATGTATATACAACACCCATGGATGGATGAGTATACATCAGCCTGCAAATTGGTATGTGGAGCGTCAACGTGGATCCTCATGGTTGAGAGAAATGAATTTTTAAAGAAGATGACAAAATTAAGATTGTACATGTAGGCCGAAGACAATTAAAAGAAAATAATTACAAAATAAGAAAGTCTTCAGTTAGGCCTAATGTTAAAAGGAAGTGACATAAATGGTATAAATAAACATCATTATATACATTCATTTTGATTACAAGTCGAATTTCAGAGAGAAGAAGAGAAAAGAAGGCCAGTTTCAAGGGAGGATGAGAGTCTTTTGGTGATGTGTTCTAAGGTATGTTATTTTGAGGTCATCTTACCATTTTGCCATAAATTTTTTTTTCTAGAACGATTCAAGAGATGAAAAGAAAGGTGAAATCCTTTATGAGGTGAGAGAAGACATATCAAAGATTTACCTGGTAAAAATCTCAGATCTTGATTCCTTTATAATTATGGAGATATACTCTGTGGAATATAGGGTTTTGTGACCAGTCCTGAAACTAGATAGTCAAAAAACAGGTGTTCCAGGTAAAACAGTCATAGCTTTTTCATACAGACTCCAAATGTAGACAGGACCACTTCCATTGGAAATATTACGGACTATAGTTTCTTGTTGGTACGAGTTTCAGAATCAGATGTTAAATATTGGCCATGAGGGCATGCTGACAAGTTGGGTCTTACAGACGGAGACCATAGTGAATAAAGAGTTTTGTTATCTCTCCTTATTCTTGGGTGGAAGGAAGGGCAGGATAGAGAGTTCCTTATCTCTCTTAAATATTGGGATTTGCTCACTTCCCCTCTTGGATGTTTTTTCCTCCCTTTACATTTGGAAGCCTTAGCTACCTTTGGAAGTCATTACTTCCTTGAACAAAAACTATTGATTATTTCTCATATATTTGTGCATGGTGTATTGTGGTGTATTGGTGTAACTCTTATACCATTGTTCATTTCTCATTGGATATAATTGAATGGTTTAATTATAGAGTTGAAAAAAGGTTTAAATTGTACTTGATACTAATTCACCCCCTCTTAGGTATCAACATATAACATTTTTCCTCTTTTCCTCAAACCCATGGCTTCTTCAAAATCCTATAATAATTTTCTAAAATGGTTAGTGATTCAAAGTTAAGTTTTGAAGATGTGTGGAATGATTTCAACCTGTTCATTGTTGGAATTCATTTTATAAAGAGGCAACCTTTATTCTCTATTTTTATTTCTCAATAATCGGGTTCAATCATTCCTATGAAACCATCATAGTATGTATAACTAGCAATAGTTGCTAGTAAACCAATACTCTCATCCTTCAAACATTTCATACACAAGTTGATCATGATTTCATTCCATTGCAATCGAGGGATCTAGTTTAGCTAATATGAATAATGCAGATCCCTTGATTAGCTTTGCACCTCCTTTCATCCTCAAATTGCATACAAATCTAGAATGTTCAAGGTGTTGGCTTGGAAATGGTCTCCTTTGGCTCAAACCCATTCTTGCCCAAAACTTTGTTAAGTTGACCACACATTGGTTCCTTGTTGGAAATATTATTGTTACAGCGATTAATATAAGAATCTGAGGGACCATAAAACTGAGTAAAAAAGTTCATATGGTTAGTACATGATATTCATCCTTAATATGATTTTTATTACTAGAATAAAGGCATGCACTTACACCAAATGCTGCAATATTATGGATTATGATAGTTGTGATTTGTTGTAAAAATCAACAACATACAAAGGCTACCTTGTAATTGTTCCTATGGAACCATTATAGTATGTATACCTAGAAATGATTGATAGCAAATGAATGCTTTCATTCTTCAAACATTTCATGCACATGATGATTATGGTTTTGTTTCATTATAGTCGAGGTCTTTGTTTTAGTTAATGCAAATAATATAGCTCCCTTAATGACTTATGTGCTTCCTTTCATGCTCAACTTACATAGAAATCTAGAATGTTCAAGGTGTTGGCTTGGAAATAGAGTTCGTTGGGGTTAAATCCATTCCTACCTAGAATTATGTTAAGTTGACCATGCCTAGGTTCATTGTCGACAATGCATGTGAAGTCTTTTGTACGAGAGATATATGTTAATATACTTACAATTTTAGTTTATAATGGTACCTGGTGTTTATCCTTGGCTAATAAGTTTATTATAGAAGAAAAGTGTGCATGCACTATTAACATAGTGTTATGAATTATAATAGTTGTGAGTTATTGTAAAAATGAACAATATACAAAGCCTACCTTGTATATGTGTAAAAGAAAAACAAATAAGCATACCATATACTTACAATATTGTGTTACTATTTATATAGTCTCATGCATACAATTATTATTCTTAATAGGTCCATGATGTTTTGTGTGTTGTTACAAATAATATATCTTCTTTAATGACTTATGTTGATCCGGATTTAGGAATGAGCAGTGATTCTGAGATACAAACACAAGGTCGGAAGAATAACAAAATTTATTCAGTGAACAATATCTTCTAAATAATGAAATAGGTTGACTGTAAAATTACAGGGTAGAAACTTGCACCGAATGGTGGTAGCTATCTCGAGAAGATATGTGACTGCTACGCACATTCATCTGAGCATAATGGTTCTGATGAGACTCCTGGGCCCTTTTCATGTACTCCACAGATGCAAAACCTGGGCATCAAAACCCTAACCATAGAAGGTGACATGAAAGTCATGTGGGCCTATGGGTAAGTTAGTGTAATTTAGTACCTCAACTTCTTAGAGGGTCATGATAATGTTAGATCACGACCTCCATTTTAGGTGTGATAGCCCATTGGAAGGTCTTTGGAGAACTACACATTCCACCATCGGAGACTTTTGACTCAGGTCTGGTCGTGAGTGAGCCAAAGAGAAAAATGTTTAGGGGCCTCAGCTTGACCACGAAGGGAAGTACAAAGAGATGTGTTGACATGAAAACATACAAAATGAGCCAATTGGATTAAGTACTTGCGTATCCACACGGAGAATGTGTGAGACTTCAGCAACTGAATGTTTAGAACTCCTACAATTATAAGCTTGATCTGAGAAAAGGCGATAGGACAAAACAGACATGGGGAGCTAGTTGGAATAGGTGGGTGGCCACCAATATCCATCTGGATCAATCATGCCTCCTTAAGAAGCAATGGTATACATTGCGTAGAGTGCCCCCATCAAATGAGAAAAATTCTGCTAAATTTGGCTCTGGGTGAGCCACTTGCCTTGGTGTAAGGAGTTGCCCTACCTTGACAACCCGATAAAATTGGATCTTGGTGAGGTTTCCCTTGACCTGTGTGCCCATTATATGATCAATGGATGCTTGTTCCCTACAGTCCCGAGGGGTTTGGGAATTTGTTGTTGTATCAGGTTGTTCGATGATCACCGGAGATGTAATAATGGTGGAAGAAATATGACCGAAGGAGATGCAGTGAATCTTGGATCTGAGCCAAGAAGGGTGGAGTGTTGAGCTCAAAGCATTGCTACCCACAACCTTGATGATAATGTAAAGCCCATGTGAAGTGGCCAAGAGGCTAATGGGGCCGGTGAGACACTCCTTACGCAAATGTAACTAGACATTGTCATGGCTTGAAGCTGGTATGGTACACGTGAACTTTATCATGGAGTTAGCGTGCCAACGTTGGATTTTTATGAAATCTTACGGACTGCCAATTGGCCAGGATGTGAGTAGATCACTCAATGGGTGGTGGCTTTTCAATGAAGGCCGATGAGGAAGGTATATGCAATGCGGTGGCGAGGAATCTATTCTTGGTGAGTTCCCTTGACACAGTAGTACCCATTATATGATGGATGCTTGTTCATACGGTCAGTGAGCTTTGTTGTTGTCGGGTTGTTCGGCGATCTCGAGGAAGGTATCCAATAATGGTGGAAAATATGGCTAGAAGAGGTCCACATTGAATCTGGGATCTGGAACCAGGAAAGGGTGGGTGTATTGGAAACAAAGCATTGCTACCCACATCCTTGGTTATATTGTAAGGCCCATAATGAAGTGGTAGAAGCTTCCAATGGAGACGGTGAGACACTCCTTCTACAAATGTAATTAGGCGATTTATGTCAGCTTTGGCCGGTGTGGTACCTGTGTTTATCAGCGGGTGTTGCTTGTAGTTAGAATTTTATTTCTGCAAAATCTCATGGATGTATTGGCGGATGTGATGAATCCCCTCAATGAATCCCCGGTGAAGCATCCAATAGAAAGTACGTCGAGAAGAGTATGTCTGTCGCGGTGGCAAGAGATCTGCTGGTGGAGTTCCATGACACGCCTGCCCATTATATGATCAATGGATGCTTGTTCCATGCGGTCGGGGTTGAACTTTGTTGGTTATTTAGTTGTTTTGTGATCTGAGAGGTGTCCAATAATGGTGGAAAATATGACAGAAGGAGGTCAAATTGAATCTGGGATCTGAGACCAAAGAGGAAGGGTGGAGTGTTGAGCTCAAAGCATTTCTACCCACAACCTTGATGATAGTGTAAGGCCCATGGCGAAGTATTTGAAGCTTCGATAGGGGCAGGTGAGACACTCCATACACCAAATGTAACTGAAGCGTTATTTGCCAACTTGAAGCTGGATGTTGGGCTGCGGATTTATAACATTTTTTTGCTGATATTGTTTACTCTCCTGCAGTCTTTTGTTAAGCAAATGGCAGAACTGCTTTACATGCTATTCTTATTACATTGCACATATATATGGGCCTTGGAGCACAATCGCTCAAAACACAAGATAATATACCAATATGTGCTTCAATCATTGGAAAAAAGCTTGCTCTGCATTCACTGGAGCTTGGACTTGAATGGGTGAAGGAAAGGGGTTTAAAAACAAATATATAATTTTGGATGCACTGCACCTCTTGGTGCACAAATCTTGTAAAAGAGCTGATTAAGGAGTAATTTATCTACCGGAGCGAGTTTTTTATTTGGTGCTTGATGATGTTGAAGTTGTTAAATGGTTTGCGAAAAGACATGGGGTTATTTTTAACCCTGGTGGTGCTAATTATAAGGACAGGTGCATGTTTGTTTTTTATTTGGGAATGCTTTCGGGAATATTATTCAAGATGTGCAAATTGTTAAGGTCATCATTTACTTTAGTTTCTGGGGTTATTGTGCAATATGAAAAATGCCAAGATTAGTTTGACTCTGAACAACTAAATAGAGTGCTCTGTGATTTGAGGAGGAATCTCTACAGTTGGACCTTTCCTTGATAGAATAGTTAAACCCTCATTCAACTTCCTAAATTCGATGCATATTAGCCTTGTATTGTTTGTTTAGAAACTATTAAGTGGCATCAAAGTATTTAAATTCATGCACATAGCGAGCCGTTTGTCCAAAGTTTATGCAATCCCGCTGACCGCGAATCTGAACCAATGCTTGAGCGGATTGATTAGCGTAAAATGTGTCTCACCTCCTGTCTCAAAACCGTTTTGTAACTCCTTATTCATCTAGAGCAAAGCCACATTTGAAAGTCTAAGCGTTATGTAACCTTACCGAGGAGAATCGAAAGCGATGAGTCTCCACTGTGCAGAGAGATGGAAACATTGCTAACGATTGCAGGAATCTGGAGCATTATGCGAGGGATGCCATGCATTGCGAGAGGGTTGGAAAACGTGAGATGGGAGCTTCTATGCTCGAGAAAGGGGAAAGAAATGATGCAGAGAAATATGTAGAGAAATAGGTAGAGAGAGAATAGTGAAGTGTTTTGAAAGAGGTTAGGCAGAGCATAGACTAGATAGGGGAATAGAACAAGAAATTGAACCTCCAAGCATTTTATACTATTCTTATTCTCAATGAAATAGTAAGAGTTCCATGAATTCGACTATTGTTGTTTGTAAGTTTGTTGTGGGTTATTTATTTACAATTAATAATGATGTTGGTTGAAAACGGCTATTGTGAGAGAAAGGCGGGGCCCCGCCGATGGAAGCAGTATTTTGTGTATATATAGCATTCTGATGGAGCCAGTTGATTTTATCTTTCAGCAGGTTTCCCATTGGTTTAATAGAAGTAGCATTTCATTTCATTTCAACCGAGGGTTTAGCAAAGTATCTTTTGACCATTGATTTCACTTCTTGATTTTTTCACTTAAAACAACAACATTCGGGAACTAGTTTGGGTATCTCATAAGATGAAGTTTCCCTTGATTACATTAGAGGGTTTATCTTTTACATGCATGTCTGAGAGCGATGCAGGTTAGTACCCGGTACTGTTAGTACAGAGTAGTACCGAGCAAAGTAGGGTACAATAGCTCTTTCCAATGAGTTTCTTTTAGCAGTTCAGAAAGTAGCTTGGCATCCTTTAAACCCCCTCTTCAATACATTTCTGTCTTTGGTTCCTGTTTCTTTTAGCAGTTCAGAGAGTAGCTTGGCATCCTTTAAACCCCCTCTTCAGCCCTGCATTTCCTGTGCTGGTTCCTCTAAGTCTACCTTCCCGGGTTGACAATTAAATGTTGATTTACATGGTATATCTGCAGCTTGACAGTAAGGCCCATAGCGAAGTGACCGAAGCTTCCAATGGGGCCCGGTGAGACACTCCTTCTGCAAATGTAACTAGACGTTGTTGCCAACCTGAAACTGGTGTGGTACCCTGTGTTTATCATGGAGTTGCTTGTACTTAGCATTGGATTTCTGTAAAATCTCCTGGACTTATTGGCAGATGTGATGAATCCACTCAATGAATCTGGTGGCTTTGTCAACCGAATAATGATCAGGGGAAGAGTATGTCTGTGCGGTGGCAAGAGGAATTGCAACATCAATGGGTCCCAAGGATTGGAATCCCAAACCCACCTAAAATGGTCTATGGCCGATGGAACTATGGAGAGCCATGTTGTAACTATGTTGGACATATGGGAGACTCTCGTATCATTTACAAAGATGCTTAGAATTGTACATGCGCGGGATGTACACAATCATCCAATTGATGAACTCGGTTTGGACATCAGTTTGGGGGTGGAAAGAAGTGGATTTTGTGAGCTTGGTGTCCAACAGAGACCAAAGACTCAACCAAAAGGTGCTAAGAAACTTGTTGTCTCGGTCGAAGATGATGGTTTGTGGTATCCCAAAGTGAACCCAAACTCATTCGAAGAAGAGCTTGGCAGTATCAGTTGTTGTGACAGTCTTCTTACAGGCTTTGAGGATGGCCATCTTCGAAAACCGATCAAAGACCACAAACACGCAGTCATTTTCATGCTTGGTAGATGACAAACCAGACATGTAATCCATGGAGATGGACTCCCACAACTTCTCAGGAATAGGCAGAGGGGTGTATAAGCCTTGATTCTTGATGGTCGGCTTGGCAATGGCATAGGCAATGCAAGATATGATATACTTGCTAACGTCCAATCAAAGTTTTGGCCAATAAAAATGTTTCTGAAGGACAACCACAGTTTTCTCTACACCAAAATGTCTTGCCACTCGACTGTAGTGGGCTTCCCAAATTAACTTTGCACGCTCGCTTATAGAAACACAGAGATGGCCCAGGTGGCATAAGAATTCGTCCTGAATGTGAAAATCAGTGACATTGGTGCATGTACACAAGAGATGATATGTGGTGGCGAAGTCCGGATCTTGCTTGTAAAGTTGGGGCCACTTCGATGTTTCATGTCCACAGGAATGGAGCACAGTGGTAAGTGCAACCACTGGAGGTTGACTGAGGCAGTCAGCGACACGATTGGAGATACCTGTCTTATACTTGATGTTGAGATGGAACTGTTGTAGGTAGGTGGACCACTTATGATGGCGATCATTGTGTAAATTCCCCTATGCCTGTATGAACTGTAGAGGCTTGTGATCAGTGTGTATGATCGTCTCTATCCCCAGAATGTAATGTTTCCATTGACGATAGGCTTGTATAATGGACTACATTTCATTGTCATAGGTGGGGTATTTACAGACAGTATCGGAGAGTGTCTCACTATGGTATGCCATCGGATGCCCGTGTTGAGTGAGAACTGTGCCCACAACATAGTCAGATGCATCAGCTTCGATCTCAAATGGTTGTTGTAGATCGAGAAAGGAGAGTACTAGAGTTGAGCACAAACGATGTTTCAAATCTTCGAATGCTCATCGTTGATCCTTCCCCCACACAAACTTGGCCCTACTACTGCCCTTGGTCACCTGGATGAGGGCCCAAGCAATATGGGAGAATCCCAACACAAATCGTCGGTAAAAATTGGCTAGTCCTAAGAAGCTTCGAAGCTCGGTCAATGTGGTCGGGGCTGGCCAGATACAGATGACTTGGATCTTAGCTAGATCAACATGTACTCCATGCTCATCAAAAATGTATCTCAGGTATTGGACCTTGTTCATGCCAAAAGAGAATTTTTCCAAGTTGGCATAAAGCTTGTGTTGTCGTAGAGTGCTCAAAACCCATTGAATATGCTGCATGTGCTCCTCCCATGTTTTGTTGAAAATGAGTATGCCATCCAAATATAATACAACAAAGGAGTTAGTGAAGGGTCTCAATACATCATCCATCAACCTCATGAAAGTGGTTGGTGCATTTGTTAAGCCAAAGGGCATAACTAGCCATTTGTAGAGACCTTCCTTAGACTTGAAGGTTGTCTTCCAGACATCCATTGGTTCTATGGGAACCTGGTTGTAGCCAGACTTCAAGTCAATCTTACTGAAGAAATTTTCCCCCTTGATTTGGTCAAGAAGTTCATCAATCCTTGGAATGGGATATCGGTTCCTAACTATGATTTTTTTTAAGGCTCTGTAATCAATGCAGAGTCACCAAGTCCTATCCTTCTTCTGCACCAGTACAATCGGGCTTCCTCAAGGGGAGGAGTTGGGTCTGATGTGCCCCTTTTGAAGAAGCTCTTGGATTGAATGCTTGATTTCGTCATTCTCCATCAGCGAGCGTCGATAGATTGGTTCATTAGGTAGAGGTGCGTTGAGGGTCATATCAATTGGATGCTTGACTTGGTAGTGTGTCGGTACCCCTGTAGGTGAGACAAAGATGTCTTTGTATTTTTCCATGATCTCGTCCAGTTGCTTATTTTGCAAAGAGAGGTGTTCTTTAGAGGCCACAGATGCGGTGACAACCTTTTTCTTACTGTGAGCATGGATCACAAAGAAGATGAACTTCTCGGTCTGTGAAATGACCTTACTGCATTGCTTAGCAAAGATTAAATAAATAGCAGTAGGCCATGCTACCTCTGGGATCCTGTACAATTGTCTACCCAAAGTAATAATAACACTGTGGGGTCTAGACTTGTACACATCATGATGCTTCCACAAATATGGTTTTCCTAAAAGAACATCATAAACTTCAAGGGGAGCAATATCACACAGTACCTCATCTTTGAAAGGCTTGATGTCGTAGAATAGACAACATTGTTAGCTAACACAAAGATCTCTTCCTTGACGAAGCTAGCCGATGGTGTAGAGTTGTAGATGCAGTGTCACTGGTAGGTTTAGTCACTTGATGACCTCTGCTGAAAATTAGGTTCTTATGACTACCGTTGTCGACAATTAAGTGAATCAGATACCCCTTGACCTACATCTGCAAGTGAAAGAGGCGTTCTGCTTCCTCTAGTTCTTCTGGTTAGTTTGGTCGGACTTTGGTGGTAGCGACCATGGCACTGGGTTCAACATCGATAATCTACTTCCCTCCTTCAGGATTTGACTCAGAATCATAATCGACCTCTGACTCGAAATCCTTCAGCTCGGCCACGAGGCACTGCTTGGAGTGACATTCCTCGGTGTTGTGCCAAGGACTTTTATGGTACTCACACCATTTTCCCATGTCCTTCTTCGTCTTCTCGTTTCCCTTCTTATGTTGTGGCTTGGACGGATTGTCCTGAGGGTGGCCATCGTGACTTGGTCCCCTGCTGTGTGGGTTGGGGTTTCCTTTGCTCTGCTTCGGCTGCGAGGGGTTTGCAGATTCAAACTCTCGTTGTTTCTACTTAAATTTATGCTTGATCATGACAACATATATATAAGTTGTGCCCAATGAGGCAATGTCCAGGAACTCCATTTCTGTTTGAATGTATCTATGCAAACAATCACGGTATTTGAGTACCAGATGATGTTCAAAATATTTGATACCCAATTTGGTGCGGAGGGTATGGAAAATATTGGTGAAGTCTGGTACTGTCTTGTCCCTTTCTTGACGTAGGGTGGTCCATCTGGTGTACTGGTCCTCGTAGCTTCCAACAGGGTAGTATTGTTCTTTAATGGCATCCCGGAAGGAATCCCATGTAGGGGCCACCACAAAAATTGCAGATTCCTCCACATCCCTTTACCACCAGTCTTTAACATGGGGAATGATCTTTAGGAGTGCAAAAGTGATCTTTTCTTGATCGAAAAATTGTGGACCGAAAAATATCCTTCGAGCAGATTTAACCATTTATCTACAACATCCGCATCTATCAGTGCTTCAAATAACTGGATATCAAAATTTACTTGTACCTTGAAGGGGCTTGCATGGTCACCTGATGAAGATGCTTCTCCTGTGGGCAATTGTCGAAGGATCTGCGCGAAGTTGTCCATCATTTCATTCTTTTGTCACACGAGGGCTTCCTAGAGCAACATTTTAATAGGATCTTCTACTCCATCATATTTATTTTCATCTCCCATGGGTTTTTGTTGAGGTCAACGCGATCGATCTGGTAATGGTTCGATTGGTTCGAGTCCCAACTTCTTGTACCCAGACCTTGTCGAGGACATGCACGAAGAAAAATAAATGAAGAGAAAACCATTGTGATACCATTGATATGGATTTAGGAGTAGAACGTACTGATTACAGACCAAATACCATAAACACAGAGATCATAAGAGTAACACAAATATCCAGTGAACAATATCTTCTATTAAATAATGAAATAGGTTGAAACTGTAAAACTGCAGAACTAAAACTTTCATGAATGGTGGTAGCTATCTCTGAGAAGAGGTGTGGTTGCTACATGTATCCATATGAGAAGAATGGATTACAACGAGGCTCCATAGGCCCTTTTCATATTACTCCTGAATGCCAAAACCCTAGACACCAAAAACCTAACCCTAGAAGGTGAAATGCCAAAAGTCATGTGGGCCCTATGGGTAAGTTGGTGTAATTTGGTACCTCAACTTCCTAAGGTCATAAATTTTGCATACGACATCCATTTTAGGTGCGTGATAGCCCATTGGAAAAGTCTTTCAGAGAGATACACATTCCACTGTCAGAATCTGACTCTATCGACAGTCTAACTGTGGCGAGCCAAAAAAACAATGTTTAGGGCCTCAAAACAACCCTGAAAGTACAACAAGATGTGTTGACATGAAAACATATAAAATAGGCCTTTTGGATTAGGTGAGAGGCCACCTGTGTCCACCTGGAGAATGTGTGAGGCTTCATACAGCCCCAAAAGTGTAGAACTAACAATTATAAAGTAGTACAGAAAGACGTGCTGAACAAAAACGAACACAAGGAGCCAGTTGGAATAGGTGGGTGGCCACCAATATCCATATGGATCATATGTGCTTCCTTTCATCCTCAACTTGCATACAAATCTAGAATGTTCAAAGTGTTGGCCTGGAAATAGACCTCGTTTCACTGAAATCCATTCATGCCCATAATTTTGTTAAGTTGACCATGCTTAGACTCATTGTTGGTAATGTGTGTGAACCCATTGATATAATAAATATATGTTAATATTCTTATATCTCTAGTTCATACTTGTACATAGTTTTCATCCTCGGTGACCATTAGCTAATACAAATCTAATGACATTTATGTCTCCTTTCATCCTTGACTTGCTTACAAATCTAGAATGTTCAAGGTGTTTTCTTGGAAATGGGATTGTTTTTGCTCAAGTTCATTCCTACCCATAACTCTATTAATTTGACCATGCTTGAGTTCCTTTCATGTAATGTGTGTGCAATGAATAAGTGTGAGTTGGTTTCAATTGGTAATCAAGTATGTGATTGATTTTTTTTTTTATTGTGACATTGTTTTTGTGATGCTCCATATTATGGCCTTATGCAAATAGAACTTTGATTTTTCTCATCTTAGTAATCCATTGCTTAGTAACTATTTGAACACAATAATGTTGATATAGACATGTGAGAAGTGTACATCTAGACATATTTATCTATTACATAATATTATTTTTATTGTTATATGTTCATGATGATGATCATTATGTGATTTGGTTAAACATGCAAATTTAAATGTGGAATTTTAGTATAATGGATACTAGTTCAAAATTATGATGTGGATGTATAATAAATATGAGGCATGTTGTAAATAAACATACATTTCCTAATTGAATTTCAATACAAATATGGATGACCATATGAAATTTGTTATGTATATGGATGGATATGAGTATTAGTGAATTAACCTACAGGTCAACAAACTATGCAATAACCAAATGACTATAATTCTGAGGTAACTTAGATGTCGTTGACATCAAAGAGATAATGTATGTTTTAAGTTGTACTCATGATTTAATTTATGATTTCGAATATTGCTATGATCTATGGTAAGTGTGGCTTTGACAGGACACACAACTTGCCCAAAGTAGTTGTTCGATGATGTGACTCTAAGAACAATAGTTGCACAATATGGCTTGATATAGGGTGTTGACCCTAGTTCTATGATGAGGGGTGGAGGTATTTCCCATCGTTTATCCTCTAAAACCTAGAGTCATGGGAGGGTTGTGTGAAATCACGCTCCCCTAGACGTGTGATGGCGACTGCTAGTTGTCTGTTGGGGAAGCTTGGTCGAGACGTATGGCACTTATGCTTATGGGTTCTATCTGGAGTTAGGTCAATATAGTTTATGCTTCAGCCTAGTCTAGTAAAGGAAAGGATATGATGGAAGATGGAAATAGGTTATGAAGGAAGGATGCTTCAATGATAGTTGAGAATACTGATTGGGCATTATATGTGCCACTATTGTTTACTCACTTGGTTCCTACCATGTTTAAAACCCTCTTTTGATTCCCTTTCCATATTTTAAGTGTGATAATGAGTTATTGATGAATTAGTGTAATTTTGTTCATTAAGATTATTAAATGATGCATTTACTTTATTTGTTGCGTTCCATGCCTTGGTGTGATTATACAAAAACTATGCAATAGAGGCAGTGGTTTTTTATTATTAGTACATGCATGATATATGTGTCCGCTAGCTACGCACACATACCTTACACATGTACACTAGTACAATTAATTAATATATTAATTATTAAATTAGATTATTAACTATTTAATTGAATGGTTTAATGACTATGTAAATTATATTGCATACAAAAATATCTAGAAGCATTAAATACCATCTTTGACTTTGATTGATGGTTGGTATGATGAATTAAATGAGCATGGTGGGTTGTCATGTACATTTTGGGGAAAATTTTCAAATTGCATTTATTAGCTAGCATGAGAAGAAAGACTTTGCATTTTATTTATTGTTGTTTTATGCAAGTCATTTATATTTTAGTTTTATTTCAAACTTTTCCCAAAAATATAGATAAGGGAGGTTGATGGATAATAATGAGGGTGGTTGAGGAAACTTGGGGAATAGGAAATGGAAACTTGATAAATAGGAGAGGAGGTTGAGAGGTTTGAGCATGAGGACAGGTTGTGTAATTCTCAGAAGATATAACTCTTGTGATAGTCTTCTTAGAGCATGTGTGATTTACTGTTCTTGGAGTTACGAGCACGGAGGGCCAAGAAACCAAAAGGTTTCTTGGAGCTAGGAAGTCATCTAGGCTCCTAGTTGGCTAGGAAGATTCTATTGTTTCCCTCTAGGTAAGTGGGAAAAGAATGCTTGGAAGCACACTCCTACTACTAGCAGGGCTACACTGCAATTGGTGAGCTTCAACGAACCATGGAGAAGGTATTTTTCAGTGGTATTTTGTTATATTTTTGTTTTAAGTTTTAAATCTTAGAGTTAACATATTACTAAATTCATCATGTTATTTACAGTTGGCATTGAGCAAATGTAAAAGAGTTGTGGAAATGAAAATCAATGAAATTATGTTAAAACAAAGTTCTTATTGCATATGTATTTAATGAGTGATTAATTGTCTCGCATCTTGGATGGGTGTTACAGTTTGGCTCAAAAATATATTTGCAATGTTGCTTAGTATTAATGTTGCATTTTGATTCTCTCTCTGTGTTCTTGTTTGTGCATGGTCCTTCTCGCCGCTTATCTTCAGGTGCCCAATTAGGATAATTTGATGCCAAAATCCTTTTTTGCTTGAGCTAAGCATGGTGGCTTTGAAAATTTGAGCTTGTATCTACCCTTTTATGGCTTAAAGGCACAATATATGTAGTATTTGGCATCTGAGTTCAAATCCTTTAGCATGGTTTAAATTTGGAGCTTATTTCCCTAGAAGAATTACATGTAACTAATAGTTCTTGGATGCCCACTTCTTTCCATAGAAGCCCTTCATATTTTTCCTTAAACGGTATATATGAAAATATTTATCTTTATATGATTTTTCAATTGTTAGGGTGAATTTACTATTAATAGCATTTTTCCAATATTTCTCAAACCCATGGCCTCTCTAAAATCCTATAAGACTTTTGCAAAATGGTTAACGATTCAAAGTTGAATTTTAAAGAAGTATCGAATGGTTTTAGCATATTCATTATTTGCAGTTATTTTATAAAGAGGCAGCCTTTATTTTTTAGTTTTATTTCTCAATGACAGAGTTTAATTGTTCCTATTAAACCATTATAGTATGTATACTTAGTAGTGGTTGTTAGCAAACAAATGTTCTTACTCTTTATTTGTCATTTTGTTTCATTGTGTCCAAGGTCTTTGCTTTAGTTAATACCAATAGTATAGATTTCATAATGAGATTTGTGCCTCTTTTCAACCTCAATTTGCATATAAATATAGAATATTCTAGGTTTTGGCTTAGAAATGGACCCTCTCTAGCTCAAATCCATTCTTGTCTAGAACTTTGTTAAGTTGATCATGCCTATATTCCTTGCTGGTAATGTTTGTCAAACATTGATATAAAATATATATGTTAAGGGTTCTCTCTATATTCTTGTGTCTGTTATTGTGTGGGTTTTTTTGATATTCTGGAGTTAAAGGTTTTTGTCTTGTTTGTGATTTAATTTCAAGGGTGAAGGATCACTACAAGTGGTATCATAACACTTTATTGGGCAACAAGTGGAAGATATTTTTCTTTCATTTTTTTCTCTATAAAATTTAAAGGGAAAAATATGGTGATGAAATTTATATTTATTTATAAAGATTTGTATGTAAAATATGAATAAACTAACTATATATTTGAATCCCTCTCGAAAAAATGCCCAATTTAAAAAAAAAAAATCATTCCAATTGAAGTAAGTAAAGATATTGTTGATTTAAAATCAACTACTTTAGGGTTTTCCAGTGATGATCATGCAAATTGTAGGGCATATATCTTTTGATAGAGTACCCATATTTCTGCCAGACCAATGCCAACAGATGCATATTGTAATGTACCTAGGGAGGATAATATGGGGTACACGAGGAGGTACCCAAGGAGATAATGAATGTAATGTGGTCATAATAATGGAATAAGCCCACTATGTAGTTAAAAATGAAATAATATAATAATGGGTAGTTGGCATAGACCCTTAGAAATTATCATGTGGAAAAATTTCATTAAACTCCATAGATATCTAAAATATTCACCATGAACAACATAAAAATATAGAGGGAAGAACCCTTAAGGTAGAGTAACACCATATGTTACTCTTTATGGAAATAATCACTCCACAAGCCATGCTTGCTACCATACAATACAATCCAACACACCTCCAATATAATGATACTCATGTGTATTTGTACTTTCTTATGGGTATTCCTAAGGGTCTATGCCAACTACTCCTCATTATTATATTATTTCCTTTTTAATTACATAGTGGGTCTATTCCATTATTATGGCTACATTATATTCATTATCCCCTTGGGTACCACCCTAGGTACCCCATATTATCCTCCTTAGGTACATTACATTCCATCCCCCTTAGCATTTTTTGTCCTCGAAACATGGGAATAAACCATATAATATGGTATATTAAGCAATG
Source organism: Picea sitchensis (assembly GCA_010110895.2). Taxonomy (NCBI): domain Eukaryota; kingdom Viridiplantae; phylum Streptophyta; class Pinopsida; order Pinales; family Pinaceae; genus Picea; species Picea sitchensis. The sequence continues at coordinate 33,700 of SNQJ01S0071607.1, read as the reverse complement.
TAGTCAATTAGTACCATGCACGGGCATCCATCCATCCTATTGAAATGTGGACATGGGGTCCAATTATGACCTTTCCTCGATCTTTATTTTAGTTTCTTCTTGGAATCCATGTCTTCATTGTGTTTCTCTGATATCTCTATGCATTGATTTTAGTCCTTTGTGTGCCTCCATACTAGTTGCCTCTTTAGTTCCATGTTGATCCATACTAAGTTTTTTGATGCTCATGCCCTTGCCTTGATGATTGTTGTTTCTTCATGTGGTGTGGGTGGAAATATACAACAACTTTAACTATTGATTCTTCTTTCTTTGACTCTTCAACATGTGGCTCCTTAGCTTTGACTTCCTTTTTATGCCCTTTATGGTACTTTTCTTTGAGTGCTTCTACAGACTCATTTTCCAATTCAACCCTGGAATCTTCATCTAATGTGTCATTAGGTATTGGAATTTTTTTACCTTGTAAGGACTTTTTCAAGTGCCCCCCTGGGCCTTTCTTGTTTGGTAAGTGATATATCCTGCAATGTAATTTTGTTTTTCTTTTACCAAAGTTTAAAAAACTTCTTTTATGCATTCATATTAATTGTACAGACTGAGTCCATCCAAGGATATCCAAGATTAATATCCACATCACACATATTTATATAATAAAAATACGAATGCAACACACATTTATCAATGGTAACCTTCAAATCTTTAAAAATTTGAATATTTTCACTCTCAACCTATGTGATTTGAATATTCTTTGTGGATACTTGCAATATTTTATCCAAGTTAACAATGATGAAGTTATCCTCGCTACTAGGGTTTATAGAAACAATAACCTTTTCATATTGAATATATCCATGAACCTGTAAAATAAAGTTGTCACATAAAAATAAATCCCTAGTGCTCTTCTTATCCCTCTAAACAACATGAAACCACCCATCTAAAAATAGGTTTCCATGTTCTTCACCAGGAAGTGCCATCATCTTGTCATAGTTAAGAAAATTCCACCACTTAGTCACATCGCCTCTTAAATTCATACTTACCCAAAATTTCCACAGCGTTCCCCATAATGGATTCATCTCTTTTATGTACTCTTCAATACTAGGACCATCCACTTTTCCAGCGAACAACAAAAACTTCTTGTTGTGAAGACCTAGAATTAGAACTAGTGTTTTGAATAAATCTCTTACTTTTCAATGGATTTCTTTTATGTAGTTAGGGTTTGAGGCCAATAATGTAAAATGATAATAACTTCATCTATGCTTTTCAGATTGGCTATTATGACCCCAATTATGAAATGCCATGGCTTCTTTGGAACTACTACACTGGTTTGAATGAAATTTGTACAATCTATCAAAAGATATCCAACATGTGAAATTTGTGGGCATCATCAGAAAAAACCCTAATAAAATCTTGATTATATCAACAATATCTCCACATCTCAGACACTTTTTGAACAATTGTTTTTTTTTTTTTTTTAATTGGGTATTTTTTGGGAGGAACTCATATATATGGATGTTTTTTTCAAATTATACAAAAAAAGTTTTAAAAATCAACCTGAATGTTGCCATCCTCTTTTTCCCATCAAAAAGCTATGAAAAAAAAAATATCTCCCACTTCTGGCCCAAGAAAGCACTCTAATTCAACTTGTAGTAAACCTTGCTATATATGAGAGTGAAAAAATTGTAAAACTTCATGAGCATTACCTTAAAATTCAAATATATCTAAAATATTCACCATGAACAACACAAGAATATACAAAGAATAACCATTAAGGCAGGGTAACACGATCGATTACTTCTTATGTAAGGAATCACTCAACAAGCCATGCTTGCTACAAGACAATACAATCCAACAGACCTCCAATACAATGATATTGATGTGTATTTATACTTTCTCCTGAGTATTCCTAGGGGTGTATGCCAATTATCCCTTATTATTATAATATTTCCTTTTGATCGCATAGTGGGCCTATTCCATTATTATGGCCACATTACATTCATTATCCCCTTGGGTACCTCCTTATGTACCCCATATTATTCTGCCTAGGTACATTACACATAGTGGTTGTGGCATTTCATAATTGGGGTCATAATACATATTTTGATCACTATTGAGGGAGTTATGATCATTTCAAATTTACAACATTAAAACCCTAATTGCACAAAGGATCTCCATTGAAAAATAAATTATTTCTTCAAAACCCTAATTCTACTTTTGAATTATAGCCAACATGTATTTTACACCAAAATTGGATGGTCCTAGTATTGAATAACATGTCAGTCATTATAGCCAATAATTTGGAGATCTTTTATATCAGTGAATTTAATAGAAGAAACTACCATATGGTGGAAGTTGTTTAACCATTAAAAGATGATAACACTTCCAGTTGAAGCTTGTGATCAAGTATTTTTAAACAAGTGGTCTCATGTTGTCAAGAAGGATAAAAACGACAACAAAGATTTATTTTCATAGAATAACATATTGTTACATATTCATTGATGTATTCAAAATGAGAAGGCTGTTATTTCTATAAACCTTATCAATAAGCATAATTTCATCAATTTTAACTTGGATAAAAGATTGCAAGTCCCTGCAAAGCCTATTGAAAGCACACATTTTGAGGGTGAGAATGTTCCATTTTTTCAATATTTGAAGGTTACTATGGATAAATATGTTTTGCATTCATATTTTCATGCTATGGATTTGGATGATGCAGATATTATTCTTAGATATCCTTGGATGGAATTAATTGGTACAATTAATATTAATATGCAAAAGAAGTTTACGATGCTTTGGTATAAGAAAAAATAAAATCCCACTGCAGGATATTTCTCTTACTAAACAAGAAGAGCCCAAGGTGGCACATGGAAAATTCATTGCAGAGAAACTAATTGCAGTACCTACTGACACATCATATGAAAAGTCAAAGGTTGAATTAGAATTTTAACCTAAAGAATCACATGAATAAAATCCTCAGGAAGGGCATAAAAAGGAAGAAGTGTAACGACCCCTTCGTTACGACTACAAGAGAAGCAAAAGTGCAATTTTTTTTTTGTCTTTTTTTTTAGGGCAAGAGGGCGACGACGACTACAGTTTAACCACACCACTGACGATGAACACAAGCACGTAGTCCAGGCAACCAGCTACTATGACACCACGCACAGGCACAAGGGTAACTGGGCAAGACATGCACAAAATAACAAGGAGGAACGACTACTCGCCCGATGTAAACATAATCACGCCTACAAGCTAAGGGACAACATCCCTATCTTGACTCAACAGCCTTGATGAATAAGGACTAGAACCTCAAGGCGTGCGAACCAAACGCCTGAAGGATTTCAACCCATGCGCCCAAGCAAACTTACAACGCTCGATGACAGTCACATGGAAGGCACCGACTCTGACCAGGTTATCATTCGTCGCTATCCAATAGGGAGCGCCATGATCCCCTCATCAAGAATCATTCCATCCCTAGCTGATAGATGGGTCAATAACGTTGGTGCAACACCTCCTATCTGGACAAAGGCCTCTAGATAACTCCAATGCGCTAGGATCCAAACTGACAAGAAGGTCACACATATACCCTAAGCAACAGGTCACCCAGTCGCAAGATGACTACAACAAGAGAGTGCAAGCCATTACATGACTTCGCCAACTACCCAGCCATTAATCAAGTCTAAGAAGTCAATAACTACCAATCTAAATTAACATAACTTCTACTCCAATTTAGCATGTCTAAATCACCATTTAGTCAAAACATGCCAATCTAAATTAACCTTAATGACAATATAAATTGGAAATTCTAAAATTAATCACTAATTACAATCTAAATACAGAAACTGATGACATGAACGACGCGATACAAAGGTGCATAAATTTCGGTGCACCAGTGATTTTGTTGAAGTACAAGGATTGCAATTTGGGAGTCAGAACCCTTCCATTCACTGAACCTACTTTAAAAGAAACCCACGTGAACATAATTTTGTAAAACAAATCTATCACATTACCCTTCCCTTTATATGATTACAATCATCCATTCATTTATCTCAAATTAAAATAAAAGATAGAACAAAAAAGGTGTATTACTCAAAGTTGCATTCATTGTTATACTATCATAATATCCATCATCGACTAAATCATACATTATAATTCCTTAAACAGATATCATTGACAACTTTACAGTACCATACATTAAGTGTTGACATTGCAGATCCATTTTTCATTCAGTCGTGTGGATAACTTATTTAACATGTCAATTTAAAGGCTATCTAAAAATATGCTAACAAGGTGTTGTGTAATAACGCCTTCCATTACATCTGCCAGCTATAAAATGCTATTAAATGTGCATGCAAACAGTTGTAAATTGGTACACACTCTTGCCAATTAACAGTAGATTTGCCCCAAAATTAAACGGCATTGTCAAAATGGAAACGCGGGTAATAATCAATGCAAGGGAAAACACAGGTATTAAACAATGAAATGTAGTACTGACAAATGGAAAACGATAGTTTTAACTAAAGGCCAATCGCCAGGTATCAAGGGAAATTTGCAGTCATAACCCCGAGCAAATTCTTACTAGCAGTAAAAGCAAGCAATGAACACCTTCAAGTGAAAAACGCATAGAAAAACTTTCAGGCATGAACACACCAAACTAGATTATTATATTTTCTGTCATTGACAAATAAGTAAAATGTTGTACCCAACACACCAGAAAAACATGGTATGCCTTTGATGGAAAATCGTGGGCATCTAACAACAACTCGGTCAATAGTTTTAACAACAAATTCATGGGTGTTTTTAGCAAATTCAATTAGTTACGGTAAGAAATAAAAACGCATTCAAATAAGGTATAAAAACATCGACAACAAGATGAAATCCATTGCCATTCAAGGCACGGATTCGATGTCAATAAAGGTATATAAAAACCAGCATTTAATATGGAAATTCCCTGCCATTCAAGGCACGAATTCACTGTCAATTCGACAAGGAGGTCACCAACATTCAATGAGGAAAATCATTTCCATCCAAGGCATGATTTCACTGTCAATCAACAATGAGATAACCAACATTCAGTGAAGGAAAATCGATGCCATCCAAGGCACGATTTCACTGTCAATCGGCATGATAACTAAAAACGTTGTTAAACATCAAGGGGAACTTGTCGCCATTAACCACACCCCTACACTATAGAAAACTGTCATTCACACAAAAAATACATAGTCTAAGGATTACGGAAATCTCTGGGTAAGTAAAACAATCGTGGGTAACTATCACCAGAATTCGCTAACCCATCTTTAACTGTAAATAAATAAAAATTGTGAATACAACCAGCGAATGTAAAATCGATGGCTATCATTCGAGGGAAGGCTCAATAAAAAAGGTTGTCAATCAAGTGTACCACAGAGACTCACATCGTTTTCTTCAATTTAAGGTGTAGAGAAAAGAAAAAGGGGCACAGCGAATAGCCATCAAAACGACGCAGGATTAAAACTTATCCATCAACACCCAAAGCAGATTTATAAATTATCCAAGAATAAAAACGTAGGGTTAAAATTTGATCCATTAAGATATAAAAATGGGGTAAAAACGAGATAACGACGAGATATAATCATGTCGAGGTTGAAGAAAAAATTCGCCAACAATCAAATTTGCAGAGTTAAATAATCACATCAAGGCGCAAGGCGAACCATCCGCCAAGGACAAACATCAGAGGTAGACGGTTGACAGGAACATCCTTCGCTCATCATCCTCACATAGAAAAGTAGGGCGTTGAGATCCATAGGTCTATTAATGCCGAAGCGACGACCGTAGATCAGGCTCCTGGCCAACTGCTTAGGTGAGGATTGGTGAGCTAGGGACGAAGGAAAAATATACCGCAATCATCACAATCAATCAACCACAGAACGATCAAGACATGCAAGGATCGAATGCCATGGTAAATCAACCGACATCAAGCTAAGGCTATGGGGAAAATCTCAGTCATCAACTAAAATGCTAAGACAATCATTGTCCTTACCCAATTAAACATGCAGATCTAAAAGCATAAATCATACTAGCAATCTACCATCAAAAAATAAAGAAAGTGTATCATTGCCCAATGCCTGCTCTGAGTTGATGTCCTGCATGCTCTGTGCAACTCCCACTTGCCGACCGATGAGACTTCACCGGTACTTTCTAGCCAACGCTAGGGGTACTCTTCTTCCCCCTTAGCCCCCCGAGACGCAAAGGGGCCACGCACACTATCCATAGAATCAGCTAGCTCCCAGCTCACCTCGCAAGGCCGAGCTACCACTCCTCATCGAGCTGGGTATCCCAACTCCCACATGCTAAGTCAGTCAAGTAGAGATTTTTGCAGCATAACGTTACGCAAAATAGGTGAGGTCCATCATCCTTCTCATCCCTCCATTATATAGAGTTTCCAAGTCCCTTACTTTCCCAAAATCCCATTTTATTTAAAGTTTAATAAATTAATTCATAAAAATTCCTCCCCGTACATGTGTCACCCATCCCCTTCATTCCTCCAAAAACTAATTTCTTTAATTAATTAATTAATTACCCTTATTTCCCTCACCCTCCTAGAGTCACTCCTAGAATCGCTCCTAGGTGTCCCCAAATTCCCTTACAGGTTTTAATGACTTTCCCCATTATTAATTTGCTAGTTCAGTTTTAAATTAGAAATTTCTTAAATGGTAGGTACCTTACTAAGTTTGACTTTCTGCTTTTTACCTTGTGTTTCCCTTTTCTTTTTATATTTCCCTCTTTTCCTAGTTTCCTAATTATTTTAGAATTCCCTCTTTCCCCTTTTCATTTAGAGCTCAATTTGGCAGGTGTAGAAATTAACTTTTTTTTTTTTCACTTTTCCCTTTTT